>PKMM01031202.1:109322-129237 GCA_002933915.1 Eutrema heterophyllum | reverse complement strand
TCAATTCTAATATATATATATATATGTATAGATATGTATAATTTAAATTTAATTTCAACTTTCTATGTGAATATGTGATACGTAAGTAAGTGTAAGCCATACAATAAACTATTTCTTAATTAAACAACCAAATATGAATTTTTACGGTTTTTTTTTTTCTCAAGTGTAATGGTTGAAAAGAGCCAACCTTTGAAGTTTGCTTGACCAAATAGAATAATGTCAAAATGATTTAAATTTAAAACACATAAACTAAATTGCATGAAAAAATAATCACTTAAACCATATTTATAATTTAATTGTATGTATCATTGTTTAATTTTCCCATAAGTTATTTAATATAGGCATAATACATGTTTTTTTTAAATAGTTCAGTGTTAAAATGATATATATTTTTTTTAATTGTAGATATAACGTCTAACCGCCGACAAAACACAAGTGCATCGTTCAAAGAGATACAAGTGTTCCCACAGAAACATCAGCACGGGTAAATACTTAATAATTATTTTTTAGTTTTCCATGTAGTTCTAATTAAGTGAAAAATACATTTGAATTTTTTTAAAACATGTAGAGCGCATATAATTTTAAATGGACTCCGACTAGAGAAAGAATATTCCTTGAGTTATACGATCAAGCAATTGCGATGAATAATTACCGTTTCAAAGACCCCACACCTTTTGGTTGAAAAGTCAACCAGGAGTTTGGTGTTAGTGTAACGTATAGGTTTTTCAAAGAGAAATTTGATCAACTGAAAAATGTACAAGAAGTACCTTGGTCTTATGGATTCTACCGGCATCATAGTTGATCCCATTACATTTGAGATCGATGCATCAGAATCATGGTGGAAAAATCGTGAAGTAAGTACTCATAATCTTCCTCAGTGTCCAAATATGATTAGCCAAATTAAGTATAAAATTCTTAATAAATAATTTTATTAACAGGTATGTAAAATTATACATTCATTCAAATGAAAGCCGCCACAACTGTGGGATATGATGCAACGTTGTTTCGCATTATATAATGTTCAATCACAGTCTCAATACTCTGTCAACCAGCGAAGAGAAGAAATGATGAGTGAAGGTGCAACTAATGTTGAAGATCAGATGTACCCAGAAACATTTGGTAATGAAATGCCATACATTCAAATTCCAGAGACACAAGAAAACGAAGAGGTGTATCGCGTTAACATTGACGATGAAACACGTCCTTCCAACGAGTTTACCCATGAACATATGCCCGATAGTTCTTCAGCAGTTGATCCTGTTCAAGTTCATGGGTCCAGAGTTCAACAACGAGGTAGAGGAAGACGCTCAAGTACTTCACAAAGATCTGCATGAATCTCACGAGTCTCTTTTGGGAGTGGTTCACGAGGGAGTCATAAAAAACAATAATTTGAGACAACCCTAACAGAGACAATGACTGGATTTAGAGAGTTTCAATGCCAAAGTTTACAACAACTACGTCCGAACCCATTTGACAAAGATGATTACGACGATTTTGATGTGGCTGTCAAGATATTTGAATCGATGGAGCTTCCAAAGGATACAAATTTTTACTGGGCATGCATCCAAGCATTTAGAGAAGACGAATTTTGGCGTAAGTATTTCATTAATAGAGCTGACAACACTTTCGAAGATAAGATACAATTTTTACAAGCTCTAACTGGATTTACACGCGATGATGAACGTGTTGGGAAGCATTTAAGCTCGAGAAAATTTTTTGGAAGCCTAAGTTCAAGTGGTTTTCATTCTGGTAGTCCATCTTCTGGTGGTAATAATACAACTGGCTAGTGGGGTCATCCTTTTCAACAATAGGGCACACCACCAAGCGCTCAACAATGGGGCACAACACCAAGCTCAGCAATGGGGAACACCACCAAGCGCTCAGCAATGGGGAACACCACCAAACGCTCAGCAATGGGACACACCACCAAACGCTCAACAATGGGGCACACCACCAAACACTCAACAATGGGGCACACCACCAAACGCTCAAAATGTTTCACATTGGGGTTCATCATCAAATGTTCCGCAGTGGGATTCATCGCCGAGTGCTTCACAATTGGGGTCCGCCAATGAATGTGCAACATGGATTTGCACTGAGAACTCAAACGGAAACAACAACATATGCTCAAGAAGGAGTTACAGAGGAAGCACCACTTCCTAGTTCAGGAAACGCTCAAAGACGTAGAGTAGGAGGATTATTCAACATTTTGGGAAAACAACGAGGACCTAATTTAAATGAAACTCATCAAAGCGACTCAGGCGATGAAGATTAGATTAGTAGCGCATGTGCTTTGTTATTAGTGACTATGTCTTGTTTGACTTAATTTTTTTTATAATGTCATTTAGTTATTATGTCTTTTTTTCATTCATGTCATTTTATATATAATCAATCAAATTTTCTTTTTCTTTTTGTGTTCTCAAATGTTAGACTTTTCGTATATGCCAGCTGCGATCACAAGGACTCCGTTTTCTAAGTTATGAGGAGAGAGTTGAGTTGTGGAATTTGGAGAACGAGCAATTTGAGGAGTTAATAATTCAACCAGCACTCAATTACTACAATCGTTATTTTAAAAGAGGACTAGTACAAACAGATGGTGGTTTGGGGTGGAGTAACGTTTTGGCGTCGCTTATGATACATGGTTTCTTGGAGTCTTGCTTTGAAATCAATTCTCAATATACTATGTAGTATATGAGGTGTCAATCCAAATGGGTATTGATTCAAGCACTAAGAATGCATAGAACATCTTAATCTAAGCAAGCAATGTTGTTTTTGAAGTTTCACTAAGAAAACTATGGAATTTAAACAAGTAAAATACTGCCAAAGTCTTACTTGGAAAATACTGCTATGACACTCCTTTCATGGACTGTCCCTCGAGAGGAAGCTCTTCCCACGGGTGGCAAGGCATTCTGGCAGGCCGTGAAGTCATTAGAAAAGGAATTGGGTGGCTAGTGGGAAATGGAAACAACATCAAGGTGTGGTCGGACNCCCCCCCCCCCCCCCCCCACAAAACTAGAATGTCGACCTCAAAGTCAGTGATCTCCTCATACCTAACTCAAATGAATGGAACGTAATGGAGATTCGGAAACACTTACCTCACTATGAGGACACCATTCGACAGCTTCATCCAAGCTCGCTAAAACCACCAGATGCTCTAGTATGGTGACCTGACAGTTCAAGAAAGTTTTCTTCAAATAAGGAGCAATTCCTGTGGGAGAAGCTTTAGCAGGTCGGGGAATCACTTCGGATCTGAGATGTAAAAGATGTGGGGAACCTGAAACTTCTCTACATATTCTGCGATCTTGCCCGTTTGCAGAACAAGTATGGAACCACACACCCATCCATAAGGGTCCAAATCTTTATCCCGTCCCCTCAGATGTCCGACATCTACTCGGTCTGCTCCGAACCTCTTCATCGCTGCCACATGTGGGACTTTCAACGTGTCCTCTTTACCCCTGGATAATCTGGTTCCTTTGGACTTCAAGGAACTTGTTGATTTTTGAAAATAGGGTATTCTCAGCAGAAGACACAGATTTAAAAGCAATTGTGGAAGCTAAGGCATGGCAAGAGGCGAATGAGAAGCCTGCAACAAGTAGCAAGAGACCCCAAGCTACCCCGCTTCATACTCGTAGAGACCACCCGAGATGCTACACCGATGGAGCTTGGATGGCTGAACATAGAAGAGGAGGCATGGGTTGGATCATAAAGAACTCAAGAGAAGAAACCATCCTCCACGGATCAGACACCAGTACATTCATCTCTTCAGCACTGGTAGCCGAAGCACTGGCAATGCGTTCCGCTCTCAAACATAGTCTTTCTTCAAAGGTCTATGACCTTCAAGTTTTTTCGGACTCGGAAGTTCTCGTCAAAGCCCTTCACTCGGGTGTGGATGTGAATGAGATTGCAGGTATCTTACATGACATTAGAAACCTTGTACTTCTCTTCTCTTCCTTATTGTTTTCCTTTATTTCCCGCAATGGCAATTGTTTAGCCGATCGTTTAGCGAAAAACGCGTTGTTGAACCTCTGTTCCGAAAGGAACTCCCAGTTTTAAGTTCCTATGAAATCAGAATTGACCAAAAAAAAANAAGGTGATCATATGGCTAACTCATGACGCTCAATACTCAATCAATGCTAATCCCTAGGTTTGATCACTAATTATTGACTAATCCTCTCTCAAGGCACTAATCACTTTGCTAATCACCAAATCAAGATCAAATTCTCATTTGTGATAAGATGATTAGTAAGCATTAAGATTCAAGTTCTAATCAACCAATAATCCTCTTAAGCAAATATTCTCATAGGTTAAGAATGATTATCTCTAACTAAGCTATTTGAGGAATTTCATCAAACACCTTGTGGGTGTGAAATTCCCTAAGGTCTAGATCAACTTTCTCAAGCCTAATATAGCATTAAACACACTTAGATAGAAGGGAAATAAGTAAATCTAACCCTAAGCATCATAAATCAGCCATTGGATCACACTAAATCTACCTCATCCCAAGATCCTAAAAAGACTACTCACTAATCATGATGGATCCAACAAATCTTATGAGAGATATGTCAAATCTCATGATTAGATGATGATAAGATTAAGAATTGAGATAAAAGAAGAAGAGATTAAAGAATAAACTTAGATTTGCATAAATAAAAGGGGAATATCTCTTACAAATCACTTAGAACCCTAAAAGGAAAGTTTTTAGCAAGAGAAAAGATCCCCTCAAAAATTAGGTCTAAAAATTATTTATAGTGAATAGTAACGAACCGGGTCAACCCGGGACAAACCGGGTACCGACCCGGTTCAAACGGGTGAAAAGAGGTTGCTGGGTCGTCTACACCGACGTCACACCTCGGTGTGGTACCTCGGTGCTAAGGGAAATTGTTTCTGATTCTGCATCGAGGTGTTACACCGATGTGTGACCTCGGTGTTGAGGTGAGGCTTTGTCTTCTGGAATTGCACCGAGGAGTAGCACCGACGTGTGACCTCGGTTCTGGAGTCGAGTGAGTTGGTCCGGAGGAAGTGCATCGAGGAGTCATACCGATGAGTGACCTCGGTGTCGTGGTTGAGAATGTTGTCGCCTACACCGATGTTATACCTCGGTGTTGCACCTCGGGGCTAAGGGATTTTTCTTCTGTTTCTACACCGAGGAGCAACACCGATGTGTGACCTCGGTGTAGTCCCCTGAAGCTGCGATACCGAAGTCACATGTCGGTGTGGGGAGGTCTCGTTCGCGGTATGGAGTTGCCGAGGTCACACAGATGAAGCTACACCGAGATGTGACCTCGGTATGATGGCTCGATAGGCTTCTCCAAATCTTTAATCTTCTTTTTCTTGCCTTCAACCCAAGAGGTCTCACGTCCCAAGTCTCAAACCTCCTCCAAATTACCTAAAACACGATCCAAAACATGCAGAGACCCTCCAGGACCTAATGTAATGTCCTAAACTCCTAAGATGACTAAAACGCTAAGGAAATGACATGAACTACATGCGAATGACACGAAACCTAAGTGATATGAATGCTAGAATGATGCAAAATATGATGATATCAACTCCCCCAAACTTAGTCTTTTGCTTGCCCTCAAGCAAACAAAGATAAGAAGAGGAAGAGGGTATATGAGAGCGGGAGCTCAAACCCTCAAGCAACACAAAAAGAAATCACATTCATCGCCCAAGTTTGTAGTTCTAAAATGCACCAAGCGCGTCTACTCCAAAGGAGCTAGCCATTTTTATCTCGTCATGCATCAAATCCAAACCCCAATCTACACAAGCAATCATATTCTCCAACCCCTTAACATTGATTAATGGTGTAACCGTGAATCATGTTTGTGCAAGGTCAAATGAATTCGTTTGGCTAGGGACTCGGTTATGAGATGAAAATGATCTCATTATCACGCACGGGTAATCAAATATAGGGATCTCTCATGGAAGGAGCAAACCTTAGCAAAATGCTAAAGGTAAAAGGCAATCTATGCATACAAGGGTGAATCCTCATCTACCCAAATGCCTAGAGTGTCTCTAACCTATTTCTTTCTAACCCGTTATGCCCCAATCCTAGGCTACCCTTTTCTTCTCAAGGCATTTTGCCTTTATGACCCAAACGTGCTTCTCGTTCCTTCACTCCATCTTCTTCTCATACGGGGATTGACTTCTTCTTCCTTGTTTTTCATGGTTTGGTGCTTCTTTTGTTGTTTTTAGCTCTCCTTTTCTTCCTTTTGTTCACGCCTCTTTTGCTTCTTTGATGCTTTGGCCTTTTTGGCTTTCTTCTTTTTCTTTGAACTTTTCGAGGCTAACTTATCCTTAGAGCTATTCTTATGATTTTTGCACCAACCAATCTATAAATTTCAATCTCATCTTTCTTCAAGTCTATTTGTCTTTCCATTCCACCGAATCATTCCAAACAAAGTCCATTCATCTAATTCCTAAACCGTTCCCGTGTCAAACCAAGAGCCACCAACCTAGCTAGCCTAATCCTAGATTAACTCCGTGATGATGGAGCTAAATCTACAAGAGAATTCCTCCTTGTCGCCCTAAACCTAACACTTTTTGCCAAGTTTGCTCGAAAGAATGCCTCACAAATCACACACGAATAACAATGGCTAGAAAAGAGTTTAAGGTGAAGGTAGGGGAAACCATTCCAATGATGGGATATGGCTACTTGGATAAACAAGAGTGCTGAAAAGGAAAAAAGATTATCCAAGTATGTGTATGGTGATCCACAAATTCATTCAAGAATGCATAAACACGATATTTGCAAGTCAAGTTTAGGGTTATCACTTAGATGGAGTTAGATACAATTCAAGCTTGTTTCAACCAAGGCAAGTATGATGAAGCATGAGATAAAAAAAAAAGGGTTCGTCTTTACTTTCAAACTCGCCTAAATGCATCAAACAACTACGAACGTGGGCGATGAATCAATTTCTTTTGGTGTTACCCTATAAGGAAAAATCATCATTGCTCCATATGCACGTGCAATGCAACCTATATGCTATTAGACTCGATCCTATTCATTAAATGCAAACTAAGTAACTTCTTTTTGTGGTTCAAAATTTTCAAAAATTTTCGATTTTTTTGGTTTTTCTATGCCTTAGATTAATGCATGAACTACATGAGATTCAAAATGCTAAAATCGAAAATAAGATCAAAATAAACAAGATTAGATGCCGGTCCCTCCCCCAAACTCAAATCACACCGTCCCGGTGTGAAATAAATTCAAGGAAGGAAACAAAAACAAAAGAAAACTATACAATGCAAAACTCAAAGAGAAAGAAAAATATATACAAGCGTTTTGGAAACGTACCTAGAAACTTTGAGATGGGGATGAAGACCCCATCGAGTAGGACGGATTGCTTGAGACGGGAGACGGTGACCGCATTGCTCTCCTCTTAGCCGCTCTCTCCTCACGGGCTATGGGTTGAGTTGTCCCCGTGTGCAATATCAACTCTCTACCAACCACATCATCTCGGGTACAAGAAGTCTCGCCTTCTCCAGTTAGCTCCTTGATAACCTTGCCCATCGACTTCACCTTCTTCTTCAAACTCTTTATCGTCTTCACCATCTTTCTCATGTTGGTGTCTTGCCACTTACACCATCGTTGAAGCATCCGAGATTGGTGATGAGCATGGCGGGTGGCGACGTTGGGCATGACACCATTAAACGGGTCGAAATGGTAGCGCTCACTACCATAGATGCTCTCGGGTGGCGACTCAATAGGCGCTTCGTCCTCGGACTCAAGAGGCTCGTCGAGGGTGTTTGTTGTTGCGGCGTTGCTCTTCCGTTGAGCTCTCTTGCGGAATGCATCCATCGGTGGCTCAACCATCCGGTTGTAGAGATACTCTTGGGTCGGGTAGAAGATGACGTTCCTCGGATTACGGAGGTTGGTGATGACGGGATTTGGCAACAAAACTTGTGCCGTGTTAGTCTCGGTGAGTTGGTGATTGTATCCAATCTTCCCGTCTATTATCTCTTTGTAGAAACGTGTCTTCCCAAGGTAACCCGCATCCAAGAGTTTCCATTCTTGGGAGCTAACGGAGAGCTTGACTCCCTTCGCCATGAGAATTGGCGTGATGAGCCATCCGATGCATATGGCCGCCTTTTTGGACTTTGTCTTCCAAGCCCAATCCCGAATAGCAAACATGTTCCTCACCAACATTGTTGCGGGGCAAGGAATCTTCTCCGGTCCCTCGAATTCTCTCCCATTTTTGAGAGTGGGGAGAAGTGGTTTCTAACCGACTCCTAAAAACTCCAAGTCCTCCGTTGTAACCGAGTCAACCTCCACCTTGCCGTAGAACGAGTGGACCAACGCCTTGTGCGCATACCGGATGGCCGGGTGCCGTATGCTTGCATTCTTTGAATTGCCGGCTTCGAATGCACCGCAAGCAATTGTTGCCCAAAAACAACTGAGCTCGTTTCGTGGATACTCAAAGGATGTCCCACCGTAGGTCCCTTCTTCTTTGAACCCGAATATCTCGCATATCTCATGGAAGGTGACTGCATAGGTGACGTCGTTGATCTCGAACTTCAACATCCCGAATCCGGTGTTTTCCTTTGCCGTTTCATAGAATCCCGCTCGAAGAGTCGCTAGGAACGCGCAAGAGAGAGCTTTGAAAGCCTCATACTTCATCCTCATGAACTTGCCAAGGCCCATGTTCTCAAAGAGTATCCGTACATCCTCAAGGATGCCCATCTTCTCCAACATGTCTGAATCAACGAATTTCCCTTGCTCGAATTTCATCGAGTAGAGCTTGGTGAGGTATTCACCTCGGCTCGGCTTTGTCGATTGCTCTTCCCCATTAGAGCTTCCTCCATCCGAACTCTCGCTATCACTTTCCTCTTCTTCCGCAACTCTCTTGCCCTTAGCCTTTTCCTTAGAAGCTTTTGCAAGAGCCGCCTTGCTAGCTCGAGAAGAAGATGCCGTGGTTGCTCCCTTAGGCTTGGTGGTTTTAGCCACGGCTTTTCCTTTGGCATTGGAAACATTTGCAACGGCTTTCCCTTTTGCGCTCGAGGGCTTGGCAATGGCTTTGCCTTTGGCATCAGTGGAGGCCTTGGTTCGTGCTCTCGTCGATGGAACTCCGTCATTCGCCATTGTGCCTAAAAATTCGCTTGAGACAAATTATGAGATTCAAAGGACAAGTCTCAATGATGTCTTAAAATCAAGGGATAGAATGAGTTCAAAGAAAAATGAGACATAGAATGAGTTCAAAGAGCAACGAAACATCCCACAAATTCTCGAACCAAATTCCCACTCGATTTTATGACACACGATGTCAAAATTTTTCAAATTTCACAATTTCCTTCAATCCAAGACTAATTAGCCTAAGAATCACCAAACCCAACGAATTCTACTCTAATCTCAAAGGTTAAACACAAGCTAAGCATGGTTTTCTCAAAGCCTAAAAATTCTCCACAAAAGTAAAAGCTTGATTTTTCATGAAAATTTACCTTGAGATTGAGAATTCAAGTAACAAAATCGTTGGTGAATCCAAAGAAAGAGAAGAAAACTATGAATTTAGCACTTTGAATCACAAAATTTGAGTGAGGGAAGAGAAAGTTGTGAAGAGAATGAGATTGGAGATCAATGGCCGCGTGAAAGAAGATGGAGAATAAGGGTTTTTCTGCGTGGAGGAAAAAGGGAAAAAGGGAAACTTACCTGGGCGGGTCGGGTTTTACCTGGGTCGGTAGCGGGTTGGTTTTAAAAATTAGCCAACACCGAGGTCACTCATCGGTATGGCACCTCGTTGTCGACCAATTTTTCGAGACTTTTTCGACCAATACCGAGGTCACTCCTCGGTAATCTACCTCGGGGCTAAGAGCAAAAGCCCCTGTTTCCACACCGAGGAGCTGTACCGATATGTTACCTCGGTATCGACGAATTTTGAAGGCTCTCCCTGGTTGCAGACCGAGGTCACTCCTCGGTGCTGGGTTCTCATCACCACGCTCCATACCGATGTCACATGTCGGTTTTGCACGTCGGTATTGGCACTTTTGAAAGTTCATCGCCGTGTACCGATGTCACTCCTCGGTGTGCACATCGGTGTTAAGGGCTCTTTCCCACTGATTCCACCCTAAGGAGCAACACCGATTTGTTACCTCGGTGTGGCTACCTTCTTCACTTGGCATGGCACATACCGATGTCATAAATCGGTATTGAGCATCGGTATGGCCTTATCGACTTTGGAGTCCCTAAAAACACTCAACAAAAACATCAAACCGAACTACAAAAAAGAGAAAAACAAGACTCTAACAGTATATACAAGGATAAGCTTGGGGTGTCTCCCAAGAGCACTTTGTTTAACGCCACTAAGTTCGACGTTGGTTACCCTCTTAGGCGGAAGGAGGAGCATCATCGAGGGGGAGTGAAGTCCCTTCATCAACGAACTCATTGGCATGATATGGCTTGAGTCTTTGTCCATTTGCAACGAACTCTTCTCCGTTCTTGTTCACGAGAACAATGGCTCCATAAGGTCTCACCTCTTTGATTTCAAATGGACCAGACCACCGAGACCGCAACTTCCCGGGAAATAGCTTCAACCGAGAGTTGAATAGTAACACTTGGTCTCCGGCTCTAAAATCCTTACGCACAATCTTCTTGTCGTGAAACGCCTTGGTTCGTTCTTTGTAGATCCTTGAACTTTCATAGGCC
The DNA here is from genome assembly GCA_002933915.1 of Eutrema heterophyllum. Classification (NCBI taxonomy): domain Eukaryota; kingdom Viridiplantae; phylum Streptophyta; class Magnoliopsida; order Brassicales; family Brassicaceae; genus Eutrema; species Eutrema heterophyllum. Next base: position 118,598 of record PKMM01031202.1, on the reverse strand, counting down.
TCTAGCCTAATCTCATCGAGCTCTTGGAGTTGAATCAAACGCTTTTCTTGTGCGGACTTGAGATCAAAATTGAGAAGTTTAACCGCCCATAAGGCTTTGTACTCCAACTCAACCGGCAAGTGACAAGATTTCCAATAAAGAAGATTGAATGGGGTTATCCTAATCGGTGTCTTGTAAGCGGTTTGATAGGCCCACAATGCGTCATCAAGCTTCATGGACCAATCTTTTCTTGCAGTTCCAACGGTCTTCTCTAGAATCGCCTTGATTTGCCGGTTAGAAACCTCCACTTGCCCACTCGTTTGGGGTTGATAAGGTGTGGCCACCTTGTGTTTGACTCCATGCTTTTTGAGCAAGCTCTCAAACACCTTGTTTATGAAATGGGTGCCACTATCACTTATCACAACCCGGGGAACACCAAACCGCGGGAAGATGATGGACTTGAAGAGTTTAATGACCACCTTGGCGTCATTTGTAGGGCTTGCTATGGCTTCAACCCACTTAGAAACATAATCCACCGCCATCAAAATGTATTGGTTCCCGTAAGATGAAGGGAACGGTCCCATGAAGTCTATTCCCCACACATCAAAGAGTTCCACTTCAAAGATCGGGTTTTGGGGCATCTCGTCTCTTCTACCAACGTTCCCCTTCCTTTGGCACGCGTCACAAGTGGAAACGAAAGCATGCGCATCCTTGAATAGGCTTGGCCACCAAAAGCCGGATTGAAGAACTTTTGTAGTCGTCTTGTAAGAAGCGAAATGACCGCCATAAGATGAACGGTGACAATGAAACAAAACCCCATTAGCTTCTTCTTCCGGGACACACCGTCGGTAGAGACCATCCGAGCATAACTTGTAGAGGAACGGCTCATCCCAATAGAACCGAGTGACATCATGGAAGAACTTCTTCCTCTTGTATCCTTCTAACCTCGGCGGCTCTCTTCCATAAGCCAAGTTTTACAAAATCCGCGTACCAAGGTAGCTTGCCGTCTTCCAAACTCTTGGCCTCCTCAAAAACCATCACCACCTCATAACCTTTCCTCAAGACATCAATCAACATAAGACTTTCTTCGGAGAGTTTGTCGTCTATCGGAACAAGGTCTTTGATTATCAACCTTGACAAGTGGTCCGCGACCCCATTTTTAATGCCTTTCTTGTCTACTATCTCCATATCAAACTCTTGCAAGAGCAAAATCCATCGTAGAAGTCTCGGCTTGGTATCCTTCTTGGCATGTATATACCTCAAAGCCGCGTGATCCGTGTATACCACAACCTTGGAGCCAACCACATACGAGCGGAATTTCTCCATAGCAAATACCACCGCCAACAACTCATTTTCCGTCGTCGCATATCTTGCTTGAGTATCGTCCAACGTCCTACTTGCATAGTAGATGACATTAACCTTCTTGTCTTTCTTTTGGCCTAAGACCGCTCCAACCGCAAAGTCACTCGCGTCACACATAATCTCAAACGGTAGCTCCCAATCCGGAGCTTGCACGATATGTGCGCTCACAAGAGCCTTTTGATCTCTAAGAACGCGTCGAGACATTCTTCGTCGAACTTGAACTCCACTTCTTTGCAAAGGAGCCGTGTGAGAGGGCGGACGATCTTTGAGAAGTCCTTGATAAACCGACGTTAGAAACCCGCGTGTCCTAAGAAGCTTCGAACACTAGTGACCGACGTTGGAGGCTCTAGACCCATCATCACCTCCACCTTAGCCTTATCAACTTCGATGCCCCTCTCAGAAATCTTATGGCCTAGCACGATCCTTTCTCGCACCATAAAGTGGCATTTCTCCCAATTTAGCACCAAGTTTGTCTCCTCACACCTTTTTAGGACCCTACAAAGATTGGACAAAAAAGAAGAGAACGAGGAGCCATAGACCGAGAAGTCGTCCGTAAAGACCTCGACTATCTCCTCAATTAGATCCGAGAAGATCGACATCATGCACCTTTGAAATGTGGCGGATGCGTTACATAGTCCAAACGGCATCCTTTGATAAGCAAAAGTGCCATAAGGACATGTAAATGTCGTATTCTCTTGGTCATTCGGGTGAATGAGAATTTGAAAGAATCCTGAATAACCATCTAAAAAGCAATAGAACGGGTGATTAGCAAGTCTCTCAAGCATTTGGTCTATGAATGGTAAGGGAAAATGATCCTTCCTAGATGCGGAGTTAAGCTTACGGTAATCAATACACATTCTATGCCCCGTAATTATCCTAGTAGGGATGGATTCATTTTTCTCATTCTTGACTACGGTTATCCCGCCCTTTTTGGGAACCACATGCACCGGGGAAACCCAAGTGATATCCGATATCGGATATATGATTCCCGCATCAAGGAGTTTGAGGACATCCTTTTTAACAACCTTCCTCAAATTCGGGTTTAACCGTCTTTGGTATTCTATGGAGGTCCTCGATTCATCCTCGAGATGTATGCGGTGAGTGAAAAGTGTAGGAGATATGTCCTTGATATCATCTAATGAATATCTGATGGCTCTCCTATACTTCTACAACTCATGCAACAAGGCGGATAACTCGTTCTCATGCAAGTTCTCATTAACTATGACCGGATATTACTCGTTGGAACCTAGGAAAGCGTACCTTAGCTCGACGGGCACCTTAAGGTCCACCTTAGGCGCTTAGAGCTCGCTCCAATCGTCATTCTCCAAGCTAGTCTTACCATTGCTAGCTCCTTCCACGCTCATCTCTACTTCCAACGCGAAGCTCTCTTGAACCGAACCCGTAGTTGACCCGATTCCACACTTAGTCACTTGACTACCCAACTCAAGGAATGAAGCTTCTCTATCAACCGGCTTGTGTGAGTCCAAAAGTAGCTCGAACCCCTTGCTTTGTTCACTCAAATACCCGTGTTCCCCATGCTCTTGTGTCAAAACCACTTCCAACCCATCTTCAAGGCTCATCTCTTCAAGTAGCTCATCCGCAAGCTCATCCACGGTCTCGATGTAGAAGCATTGGCTAATGATTGTGGGCTTCTTCATCACATCATTAATGTTGAACTCATGAAGTTTATCCTTGCCCAAATGCAAATCGATCTTCCCTTTCCGTACATCAATGATAGCTCTCGCGGTTGCCAAGAATGGTCTTCCAAAGATAAGTGGGTCTTTAGGCTCTTCATCCATCTCAAGCACAATGAAGTCCGCCGGGACAATGAAATCTCTAACCATGACCGGTAAGTCTTCGAGCAACCCAATTGGCACTCTCACACTTCTATCCGCTAAGATCAAGGAGATGTTGCAAGCCTTGTTCTTTTTGAACCCCAATCTTTTTGCAACCGAGAATGGCATTAGGCTCACGCTAGCCTCAAAATCGCAAAGGCAATTGTTGAATGCAAGTGGACCTAGAGCACATGGAAGAGTGAAAGAACCGGGATCTCCAAGTTTCTTGGGTACCATCTTCTTTTGGATGATGGCACTACATTCATGAGTCAAGATCACCATAGATTCCATCTCCTTGGCTCTTTCTTTCACGGCGTCTTTGAGAAACTTGGCATATTGTGGCACAAGCAAGAACGCGTCTACCAAAGGCATGGTAAGCTCCACTTTTTCCATTTGCCTATCGAACACCGCCTTGTACTTTTCCAATAGTTGTTTCTTGAAACATCTTGGAAAAGGAAGTTTGGGTACATACGGCGGTGGAACGAACAAAGTTTCTTTCTTCTTGGGCTTCTCCTTAGTCTTCTCTTGGACCTCAATTCCTTTACCCTTGTCTTCATTACCCGAGCTCCTATCTTTGACCACTACATCCTCGGTTTCAAGCGTCTCCCCCCCAACTTGGACATCGATGTCCTCATCGACCTTTGGGGCTTCTCTAGGGGGAAGTTCCTTGCCACTTCGGAGGGTAATGGCATTCGCATATTCCTTGGGATTGGCCTCGGATTTTCCCGGTAATTGACCTTGTTGTCGCGATGAAGAGGCGGCTCTCTTGGATTCCATTTGCTTGACCTTGTTGTTCAATGTCTCAATCTTGGAGTTGAGATCGTTGTAAGAGCAATCTACTCGTGAGTTGATCTCCGCTTGTCCCTTAAGAAGTTGTTGGAACATGGTATTCAAGTCAAACTATTGCGGTTTAGACGTAGTTACTTGACCTTGAGGGACAAAACCTTGTTGAAAGCCCGGGGGAGCCGTGAAGGGTGCCTTAGCTTGGAAACTGCCTTGGTTCCCTTGAAAGTATTATTGGGAACAAAGCCTTGGTTGTTTGAAGCTTGTCCTTGTTGTTGAGAATTGAAGTTCCTTTGTTGTTCTCCTTGGTTTTGTTGAGGGTAGACTTGATCTTGTAGGTTCTCCACATTTGGGTTCCGGTAAGAGAAGTTTGGGTGGTTTATATAATTGTTGTTGAATCCACCCCTTTGGAAACCGCCTTGGTTACCCACATAGTTTAATTCCTCTTGTGTAGCCTCATCCACAACCACATCATTATAACCTTGGTTGTCCTCATATTCCCCAACAAAGTGTACATGCTTTTGAGAAGAGTTGAGAAGAAGTTTGTCGATCAAGGTGGTTTGCTTGTCCATCATTGAAGATTGCTTATCCAACTACTCATTGAGAGCCTTCATATCCTTAGCGCGTTTGTTCTCATCGAAGTCACTAGTGGTTCTTGTGGCACGGTCGTAGTCGTCACCATAAGTTCCATCGCTTTGAGCTAGGTTCTCAACGAGTTCCATGGCCTCATCAACGTCTTTTGCCAAGAAGTTCCCATTGGACGCCGTATCAAGAGGCATCCTAATCTTTGGCAAAGCACCACAGTAGAGGATGCTTAGTAGAGAAGCGTTGGAGAAGCCATGGTGAGGACATTAGGATGTGTAGCTACGAAATCTTTCCCAAGCTTCATTGAATGACTCATTTGATCGTTTGGTGAAGCTAGAGATTTCGTTCCTTAGCTTGGCGGTTCGGGCCGGTGAAAAGAACTTAGCAAGGAAAGCTCGCTTGCAATCATCCCAAGACGTGATGGAGCCTTGAGGTAGGTTCTTTTCCCATTGATGGGCCTTATCGCCAAGGGAGAATGGGAAGAGTCGTAGCTTAAACCCGTCTTCGGAAACACCATTCATCTTTGTTAGCCCGCAAATCCGATCAAATTGATCAATATGGTCCAACGGATCCTCCATAGATAGGCCGTGGAATTTGTTACTTTGAACCATGTTGATCAATCCCGCCTTCACTTCAAAATTGTTGTTCTCCACCGGAGGAGCTTGAATGCCTTGACGGTTTTGATGGGCATTGGCGGCATCACCCGCACCAACCACGTTTGGAGCTCGTGGTGGATGATTGGGAGCTCTCACATGGTGGACGGGTGGGTTTGGGTTGTGGCCTTGGTGGTTTCCATTGCCACCATTACCATTGTGGTTTCCGTTCCCACCGTTCCATTGGTAGGGGAGGTTATCCACGTTGTCATTGACGTTCCCAAGTGGCACATTCACAAAGTTGTCCATGTTCTCTTCGACTTGTTGTTGTCGCGCGATTCGGTCTCGTTCTCTCCTTGCTCTTGTGTTCTCCCGTTCCAAGGCGCGTATGTCTTCAACCCGGTCTACCAAATTCGTTGGACCACGACTTCGTAGGTTGCGCACGGTCATACACCTAGAAAAAGAAATATGAAACAAGGTAGAGGTGATTAGTAACCAAAGAAAATGAAAAAATTAGTCTCAAGAAGATCTAAAATCCTAATGTTGAAATCTAAACCCAATCGGCAACGGTGCCAAATTGATACATGGTTTTTTGGAGTCTTGATTTGAAATCAATTCTCAATATACTATGTAGTATATGAGGTGTTAATCCAAATGGGTATTGATTCAAGCACTAAGAATGCATAGAACATCTTAATCTAAGCAAGCAATGTTGTTTTTGAAGTTTCACTAAGAAAACTATGGAATTTAAACAAGTAAAAAGACTAACAATGCTAAGCGAAGTCGATTTCAATGATTAAAAGCGAATCCAAGGATGAGGTTATGGAATAAAGGTGATCTTATGGCTAACTCATGACGCTCAATACTCAATCAATGCTAATCCCTAGGTTTGATCACTAATTATTGACTAATCCTCTCTCAAAGCACTAATCACTTTGTTAATCACCAAATCAAGATCAAATTCTCTTTTGTGATAAGATGATTAGTAAGCATTAAGATTCAAGTTCTAATCAACCAATAATCCTCTTAAGCAACTATTCTCATAGGTTAAAAATGATTATCTCTAACTAAGCCCTTTGGGGAATTTCATCAAACACTTTGTGGGTGTGAAATTCCCTAAGGTCTAGATCAACTTTCTCAAGCCTAATCTAGCATTAAGCACACTTAGATAGAAGGGAAATAAGTAAATCTAACCCTAAGCATCATAAATCAGCCATTGGATCACACTAAATCTACCTCATCCCAAGATCCTAAAAAGACTACTCACTAATCATGATGGATCCAACAAATCTTATGAAAGATATGTCAAATCCCATGATTAGATGATGATAAGATTAAGAATTGAGATAAAAAAAAGAAGAGAATAAAGGATAAACTTAGATTTGCATAAATAAAAGGGGAATATCTCTTACAATTCACTTAGAACCCTAAAAGGAAAGTTTTTAGCAAGAGAAAAGATCCCCTCAAAAATTAGGTCTAAAAATTATGAATAGTAACGAACCGGGTCGACCCGGGACAAACCGGGTACCGACCCGGTTTAAACGGGTGAAAAGAGGTTGCTGGGTCGTCTACACCGACGTCACACCTCGGTGTGGTACCTCGGTGCTAAGGGAAATTGTCTCTGATTCTGCATCGAGGTGTTACACCGATGTGTGACCTCGGTGTTGAGGTGAGGCTTTGTCTTCTGGAATTGCACCGAGGAGCAGCACCGACGTGTGAACTCGGTTCTGGAGTCGAGTGAGTTGGTCCGGAGGAAGTGCATCGAGGAGTCATACCGATGAGTGACCTCGGTGTCGTGGTTGAGAATGATATCGCCTACACCGATGTCATACCTCGGTGTTGCACCTCGGGGCTAAGGGCTTTTTCTTATGTTTATACACCGAGGAGCAACACCGATGTGTGACCTCGGTGTAGTCCCCTGAAGCTGCGATACCGAAGTTACATGTCGGTGTGGGGAGGTCTCATTCGCGGTATGAAGTTGCCGAGGTCACACCGATGAAGCTACACCGAGATGTGACCTCAGTATGGTGGCTCGATAGGCTTCTCCAAATATTTAATCTTTTTCTTGCCTTCAACCCAAGCGGTCTCACGTCCCAAGTCTCGAACCTCCTCCAAAGTACCTAAAACACGATCCAAAACATGCAGAGACCCTCTAGGACCTAATGTAATGTCCTAAACTCCTAAGATGACTAAAACACTAAGGAAATGACATGAACTACATGCGAATGACACGAAACCTAAGTGATATGAATGCTAGAATGATTCAAAATATGATGATATCAGCTTACAAGAAGATCATGCTGCTTGTCTTCAGCTACTAAGAATGTCACTTGGTTGTTTTAGAACATTGTGTGATAACCTAGAAACGAACTATGGATTACGGCCAACATTAAATGTAAGTATTGAAGAGACTGTGGCTATGTTTGTACGAATATGTGGACATAATGAAGTTCAAAGGGATGTTGGATTGTGATTCGGAAGAACTCAAGAAACGGTGAAGAGGAAATTCTTTGAAGTGCTGACAGCGACTGAGTTACTTGCTTGTGATTATATCAAAACTCCAACAAGACATGAACTACTCAGAATTCCCGGCCAACTTCTAATGGATTCAAAATATTGGCCTTTTTTAGCGGATTTGTTGGAGCAATGGATGGAGTTCATGTTTGCGTAAAGGTGAAGCTTGATTTACAAGGAATGTATTGGAACCGACACGATAGAACATCGTTTAACATCATGGCAATCTGTGATTTGAATATGTTGTTCACATATGTTTGGAATGGAGCACCATGATCTTGTCACGATACAGCAGTTCTCACGATGGCGAAAGAAAATGACTATGAATTTCCTTTGTCGGGAGATAAGTATTATGTAGTTGATTCTGGCTATACAAATAAACAAGGTTTTCTTGCTCCCGATAGATCTTCACGTAACATGGTTGTTCGATATCATATGTCGCAGTTCTACAATGGCCCTCCTCCTCGAAATAAGCAAAAATTGTTTAATTGATGGTATGTATCATTACGTTCTGTTATTGAGAGGACATTTGGAGTTTGGAAAAAAAAATGGAGGATTCTTTGTGAGTTTCCTAGATATAATACACAATTACAAAAAAAAAGTGGTAATTGCTACAATGGGACTGCATAATTTTATCAGAATTACAAATTTTTCTGATGAAGAGTTTGCAGAAATAATGGAATAGTTTGAGTTTGGCAACACAGAATCTGAAACTAATCTAGGTGACACAGACGCAACAAAGATAGTCGACGGAGATCATATGGTGTACATCAGAGAACATATTGCAGATATGTTATGGGCAAATTGAAATATTTGATCTTAGTTTTTTTTTCTTACCCTTATATTGTCTTTGAATTTATTTTATGTATAATAAAAATATTTATAACCATAACTATATTTACTATATTTATATTTAATTCAAATATATATTATGTACCGTTTTTTCCATTCAACCATATATTTTGGACCGCTTGATCCGCACATGTTCCGCTAGATCCGCTTGATCTGAACTTGATCCGCTTGAACCGCTTGATCCGCACCGCCTGGTCAGCTTTCTCCATTCGGAACCTAAGGCTTTGAATGGCGTAGTGGATAAAAGATGGGCCGCCCACAATACAGGAAGAATCGTTTATTTCTTCCATATAGCATTTTTTATAAGTAGTATAATTTATAATAATTAAATATATAGAACTGTTTTTTATACTTTTGGGAAGAAAAATTGGTGGATAAAAGACAGAACATGGAACGCTCGTATTGTGAAGTATACCAAGGGTAGATCTTATAATTTAATGTTTTTAATTCAATTTTTTTTCTTATTTAAATAGCATTACACATTTTCATTATTGATCACAATAATATCTAATTCAAGTGGATCACTGCAACTTTTATTTTTTTCACACAATTCAAGAAGATTAGAAATTATATATTATCACTTTTCTTTAAAATATATTATTTTATTTCTATAAAAAAAACGTAATAACTTCGTATAGCATACATTATACGAAGTTATACGATTGATTCTGGCTATACAAATAAACAAGGTTTTCTTGCTCCCGATAGATCTTCACGTAACATGGTTGTTCGATATCATATGTCGCAGTTCTACAATGGCCCTCCTCCTCGAA
>PKMM01031202.1:68968-100753 GCA_002933915.1 Eutrema heterophyllum | reverse complement strand
GTAATTAATTTATGAAAAAGATTTGATCATTAAAAAATTAATAATTTTAATTTATAATCATATAAATATTATTAATCCATTTTTATTTATAAAATATTTATCTAAAATATATATTCCGCACCGCTTTTTACTATTCACACATTTGGATCGCACCGCATGTTGTTTTTTTCACCATTCATATATTGTCCTGCACCGCTTGTTCCGCAATAACCGCAATTGTTCCGCATGATGCGTTTTTTCCAACCACACCGCACTTTTTAAACCGTTTGTTCCGCACTGCTCAAACTGTTTTCACCATTCGAAGTCTAAATTTGACCAAAAACACACCATTTTCTTCATTCGACAAAATCTAAAATAATTTAAATTATTAGGTCAGCGTGACGTTGAGATCGAGTAATACACCTAAATGATGTATACATATGCGTTATCTGCCAAGACATATGATTCAGACATTCGGTGTCGATAAAGGTAATTTCTATGGTATTTCTATCATTCCGTATTCATAATGAGTCTCCATTCATTTTTGTTTTGTTTTTTGTCATCGAGTCTCCACTCATATAATCTTTAGAAATATCAGTTATGTCAATTCTGAGAGATTCTTAAAAAATAATACCATATCTACAATAATAAATAGGATGAGTTTGCTAGATGATTATATGGGAATTCTATTTGAGAAACACATGATGGTAAAATTGAAATAAGTGATATTTTTAGCATGTTATTATAAATAGCGTGATATCATATAAATAGTGTAATAATCTTTTAAAAATACATGTGAAATTGATGCTAAAAAAACATGCGCAATAAATGATCTTATGATACTGCAATCTGTATTTTTAAAAATACATGATAAACATATGATCATTTAGTACATATACTATAATAACAACTAAAATTATTATGTACTAAATGATCATATGTTTATCATGTATTTTTACAACTAAAATTATTATGTAAAACTCAAAATACTCTTTATCTAAAAGTTTAACTACTTTCGGTAGAGTCGGTAAACTATCCCAAGTTTTGTCACCTAAAATATTTCGCTCTTAATTTTTCGTTACAAACTAAAAAAAATCAATTATTATACTACATCAACTTTTTAACTCTTAAAATTTTAACTCATTCGTTAAACTGTGACGTTTTTGTTAAATTATTCAAAATTACGATTTATAAGCCGCGGTTTACAAGACCCGAAATCGATTCAAAAATCCGAGAAGCAAACCCTAAAGATGACTTATGATCTTTGGGTCTCAACCATTAGCTTTCCCTGATAACCCGTATTCGATAGCTCTGTTATATAATTATAATCCCTAGGTCCTCTAAATCATACCAATCTCAAACTTAATCTATTTTGCTTTTCTAGGAACACCTACAAAAGGGCCATCACATTTATTTAGATGATAAAATGTGCATGCGTATAAGTTTGTAAAGCATCGCTTATGACCGTCTAAAGTTAAAATTTAGGACCATAAAAATGACGTATAAAGAAACGGAGAATAACTTTGTTACTGGTTGGAATGAAGTCTTTGTTACTCGTATTCTACGGTATTAAATTACAAGCCAAATCAACCTTTTTAGTTTTTGCTAAGTGAAGACAAAGGCATAGAGATCGATGTATATGAGCTACCTTATTTCTTTCTTACAATTGCTTCTATAACCTCTCATCAATCATATTCATTATTTTATTATTCTGATTATTTTTTACGTGACATCGAAATCACGGAGAACCAAAAAGAAAAGAAAATTTACAACGTAGCTTAGAAATATATGGTTGACTTTGTCAATTACTGGTTTATAGATAAAAACTGTTTGCACATAACAGTTTAGAAAAAAAAAATTATTATTAGAAACTAATATTTTGTGTTAACTAGAAAGTTTCGAGTTTTGATCCATAGTTTCCTTAAATCTAGATTCAGGTTTAGATAGTATTTTTGATGGTTATTCAGATCATAGATCATCGATCTCCCTAATCAGAATAGTATATTTGGATCAAACTACTTGAAAGTTGAAACTGTTTTGGGGTTTTTTCGTTCACTTAAGGGCTAATTTTCTGCACCACAAAGCAAGCGAGGTTAGAGGTTGGAAAACACGATGAATGTGTGTTTTCCGATAACTTTTTGACGCTCAAGTCAGAAACGAATTAGAAAGACCACAAAATTTGGCGTCGAAAATGGGAAAAAGTCGAAAAAGGGGAAATAGGGAAAGTTATGGTGACTCTGGGCCCTGAGAAAGGATGGATCTGCATAGTTTCTGGACAGTTTTAAGTGGTTGTTAATCGGAAGTTTAGTCGGAATATTCGAGCCATAAGACTGAATATTCCTCGGAAGCGAGGTGAGACTGAGTCTCGGAAGTTTGGAAAAGATAAGTGTTTTTAGAGAGAATCTCCTAAGCGAGAGTCGAAAAAACTAGATCCCCTTCTCTCAGGGAATGAGAGTTATATTTATACAAATACCTGACACGAGTTGGCAGGTTCAAGAAAAGGTGACTTTGTATCGTCTCGGGTCCACTCATCTCTTTACTTCCCACTCCCGCTAGCCGAGAATGGTTTTGAGAGAAGGTGGAGGTCAACTACCTGTCCTAACTATCCTAAGGTTCGACCACCTCGCCTCGTAACCGCACCCCCTCTAAGTGGCACGCTTTTAGGTCAAGGGGCCGTCTAAGTTATGGTGACACGTTCATGTAATCTGTCCTAAGGTTTGATCACCCAACCTCTAACCACACTCTCTCGAGGTGGTGCACTTTTAGGTTAAGTGAACGTCTATTCTATTATGACACGTGTCACCCTCTGTTTCGCCGATCTCATGAGGAATTATTTATCCCCAACAATTTTCCCCCAGTACTTCGCGGATTTGCTTTCAACAAGTCTGTGGAGTGGAAGACCTATTCTTAAAAACCTGTGACATAGGACGGAACATGGGTCCGGGGGACCTGGGGTTGAAAACCCGGAAGACGCAGGGTCTGAGTCCGAGGGACCTTTGAAAACCCGGAAGACGCAGGGTCTGAGTCAAACACCCCATCCCAGACTCTAAGTCCACAGAGGTTGTTCCCATTCAGATCACTAGGTGACTCCGAATCACTCAGTCTGTTTTTAGGGCCAAATCCTTAGTTAATTCATTTTTAATATGGTTTATTCTGAGATTCATTAAGTTAGAGTCATTATGCAATAATATGAAAAACGATCCGGATATATATTGATATAGTAAAGGATTCGATACAACTTATGAGTTTTCACATAGGCTATTACAAGTCATTATCAATCATAACTAGCCGGACAAACACCACCCATCTTCCCCGGCCAAACGTCTCGCGCGCCTAAACCAAATCCTTCCCACGATCATCTTTACCTGAAAGCCAAAGAGGCGTAAGTAACTTAACATATACTTAGTGATGCGTGAATGAGACATGCTTATATCATGCAACTATTCCCCAAACAATCACATTTTCTCACGGATCAGTCCGCCTATTAGAACCAAAGACAAATTACTTAAGTTTGGCTGAGCCTTGGCGGATTCTATCTGATTCCCAAGCCACTCGCCTTACCCGTGATTACCCTTGATCAGTCTAGCTGCACTGCCCGAGTCAAACATATAATGAAATCCCGACCAAGATCATTGTTCCATGGCCGGTAAGCAGATTATGAATATCTTAACCAAGCAACACGATTAATCTGGCCAAGCGTTCACTTAGATCGATCCTTAGACTTTCCCGGCCAAACCGATAGTCTTGATCTGTGTGCTTAGGCCTACGGTAATGCACTCACCTTACCCACGCGGTTAGATTGAGGCACTTGTCCGCCGCGATCCTTTTCCAGATTCTCCCTTGGATCGATCCTCTTGGTCGAATCAATCCCACCACTCCTAACTACCTTCACGAACCGCACAAAGAACGTTCAGGCCATTGCCAACCCTTCTCTTGGCTAACTCTCTCTTTCTCTCGATATTTCCTTAGTCTCTTAGGTAAAATATCCATATTTTGCGTGTCCCGGAGAAATACGACTAAGGGTCATATTTATAGGATTCCTCGTCGAATAACTTCCCGTAACCGCCCTATTTAATCAAACAGATGCGTTGTTTAGCCGAACATGTGTGATAACCCTTCGGCTTAATAACTGCCCAACCGTCCCGCACACTCGATGCGTGTGATCACCCTTTTACCCGATCTACTTCTCAACTGCCTTCGACTAGCTAGCTTCTCGGTCGACCATCTTAGCTGACCACTCGACCAGCTTGCCCCAACTGTCGAATACTCGCCCCAGCTGAACCGAGCTCCCCGCCAGCTGATCCAACTAACTTAGCTCGGTCGTCTAGCTCATTTTAGCTCGGTCAAAACATACTGAACTTATTCAGCGCATCTTCTCGGTATTTGCCCCTTTTACCCGGCTAAGTCTTAGACCATTCGACAAAGCCGATGATTTTGAACCATGGCCCGAGTTAAACTTAAATTTCACCGGCAATTCTTCTCACCCCTCGGCCATGATTTGTCCTGGCGATGCTATTGCGGATCGGGGATGTTACACTGAGTTCGAGGGACATAGGGTTGAAAACCCGGAACACGCGGGGCCTGAGTCCGTGGGACCTGGGGTTGAAAACCCGGAAGACGCGGGGCATGAGTCTGTGGGACTTGTGGGTCAAAAACCCAAAAGACGCGGGGGCCTGAGTCTGAGAGACCTGGGACTGTAGGTCCATGTCTGCTCTCCACTTACGAGGCAAGGAGCACACCGTCAAGTGAAACTTGTGATCTTGCGATCCCAAATTAATCTTGTTAGCCCTGAGGGAAGATCACCTAGCTCACTGTTCAGGGCGCTGGGAGTGTACCTCACCTCGAAGGGCTGCCCTCCCCTACATCGCTTTACTGCGGCAGGAAAACGTCTTCCCCATCCTAGCTAGAAGACGAAGTCGACACTTGACGGAGAGTGTTCCTTTCCTCATAAGAAAGAGTGACTCCCCTTCATGAAGTTTGGGGTAGCACCGCAGAGAAGGGAGCATCCCAACAGCCTCCATATATGAAGCGAAACTCGAATCCTCTGTCGTTTGGTCAGGGTGCGCACCGCTACGCAATCATTACGAGCGTCACGTTCTTTAACGTCCACGGGGAGAAATTTGGCCTCCCTTTACCCGAACGAAGGAGTAGCACCGCAAAGCGGGGTCATTCTTTGACCTGACTCGGGGATGCCCCCTTTCCACATAGCCTGGGTGTACACCGTCGAATCCCAAATTATGCACTTCAATGTTTACCCATCTAATACGCCCCTTTTTGTGGTTCTCCAATTGTTATACACTCTTTTAACTTTTTTTACCGTTGACGGCTTTTTTTTTTCACTTCTCTTTCTCTATGTTAACCCACGTAGCTTGTACTGCAATTATATATACGTGATATATTAATATTATATTGAAAATATCTCCCTTAGTTTTGATTACGAAACATATTTTTACATTATTAATTCGACCGACATTATCTTTCAAACCGTCGAACGGACCCCCCTTTTCCATCTTCCATGCGGCGTTTTTGTCAAAAGCTTTTGCCACGCGTGCCAGGTCGCATGTGTTTAATTAGGGGTAAATTCGTTCGTTTTTTATGTACAATTGAAAAATGCTTCTTTTGTTACAAAAGCAGAAATGGACCAAAAACACAATTTTAACGATACATAGACACAATTCTCTCGAAGTTTTTTTGTCTGTACAAAATAAATATATTTTATTTCTTCTAATTGTCTCTCAAGTAAAACGTTCTTTCAAATCTCCCACCCAAAAAATAGAGTAAAGAAGAGGTATTTTAGGTTTTTCTGTCCCCCTCATAGTTTCCATTTTTACAAAAGGGAGTATAGACTTTAAAATAAATTCAAAACAACCCAAAAGTGGAACAACTCTGAGGAATATCAACATTTAGCAGCAAATCCCAATTGCTAAAGCCATCAACATCCCACACGCTCATCATATTGTTCTCTATAATGTTGTCTACACTATTATTATCATCATTACCATAATCCGGCCATTCGAAATCCGGAAACTGCAAATCTTTTAAGAAACTCGAATCATTAGAGGAATTCGAGGACGTGGATGTGGATGACGACATTGCAGAGTTGCTGCAGATAAGCTCTAGAGACTCTGGATCAATCATAGGGACTTCTTCAACGCCATACTCAACATTTATCGCCATGAGCTGATCATTGTAACTTACGGACATGTTCTTGCTGTTGTTTCTGTCTTTGGTAAGACAGTAACTAGTTGGTCCATCAAGAGGCTGCTCGATTGGTTTCTGCAGCTTCTTCATGGGTTCTTCATCTTCTTGTTCAACGATGGAGAGTGGTTTATGAGTGAGAGGATCTATCCCCATTTTCCTTAACTTCTTCTTGATGTGAGTGTTCCAATGGTTCTTGATTTCGTTGTCTGTTCTTCCTGGTAAATGAGAAGCTATCTTTGACCATCTTCACGTACAAAAGAATAAAAAAACATCTCAGAAACAGAGCATATCGAAACATAGAATTATCTTTTTTGTATAACAAGTTTTGATTTTGATGTAACCTGTTGCCAAGCTGGGAATGGAGGTCAATGACCATCTTCTCCTCGTAATCAGAGAGAAGACCTCGCTTAAGGTCTGGTCGGAGATAATTTGTCCAACGAAGTCTGCAACTCTTGCCACACCTGAAAAGACCAGCAAGCTTAGGAACAGCTCTCCAACAACATTGTCCATTGGTGAGGATGAAGTTTATGAGCCTCCTGTCTTCTTCAGAAGTCCATGGTCCTTTCTTCAACCCTACTTTGTCACAGCATGGTTGTCTCCCCATTTCTCTTTCTCTCCTTTTAAGACTCTGTTTTGAACAATGAATAAAACAGAGGATATACTCTGTTTTCTCTCTCTCTTTCTCTATCTCTCTGTCTCTCTTCTGACACGTAAATGTTATTGCAAGTTGAAGACAGAGAGTTGGGTAAGCTTGGCAACCACCTATATATATGCATACAGATATATGTATGTGTGTGTATATCTATAGGTTATCTATAATGATTAAAGAGAGCAAAAAGAATGTAAGGATAAATTATGAGCACTAAGATTTATAATTCCAAAAAAAAAAAAAGATTTATAATTCAACCTTTCCATCTCCTGGTTCACACACAGGTGGTCCATTTTCCCTTTTTTTGCCTTTTTTTGCCATTTCTTCTTATGTTTTTATATAAATACATGGATATGGGTTTCATCTGTACATCATATGTCACATGATAATAAAGCTTCATTTATTTATTGTTTCTTTTTATCTTTGGATAATTTTAGATACTGTGTTTTGTGTGTGTAAAAAACATATATACACATGAACTGTAAGTTTGTAACATAGTGGTTTAAATAAGTATTGTTGCTATATCATCAGCCGAGATCAAACACGCATAATATATGTTATTGACCCCAAAAAAAATCATATTTATTAAAACATAAGCTATTTTTTTTTTTTTGGTTGTTGCTGATATGTCATTATGAATATGATTTTATAGAGTTGTTTTTTAAATTGTTTGTTGAAATGAAACTCTACATATAAACTGATGTTAGTTAAATAGTAGAGGAAATTTGAAAACTAATTTTTTTATTAGGTAAAATGACAATAATACCATCATAAATTATGAGACTTTACAATTACAAAAAGATATTTATTTGACATTTTTTTCGAAATAAAATATATCTTCTAAAATTATCAAATTTTATTTTAGATATATCTTCCAGAACAAAATATTTTATTTTAATTATAATTTATATATAGATATAAATATATTTAATAGATATATACATTGTTGAGGATAAATAATTCTCCTCGAGAAAGTCAAGTCACGTGACACCATATGTAATAGATTAGTAAGCGGTTACTAGACCTAAAGACGTGCTACTCAGAAGGGGTGTAGCTACGAGGCTAAGTAGTCGAACAAAGGACAAGTTACGTGCGATCACCCTTTCCCAAAACCAGTGGCTCGAACTGAGTAGGTGGGAAGTAAGGAGATGAGAGGTCCAAAGCTGAATAAAAGTCACATTTTTCTGAGCCCGCCAACTTTCGCCATGTCATCTGAAGAATGCGGTAGTAGGGAGATGAGCGATTCAATAGGAACATGTCTACTCCTTGACATACAACATAAATTGGAAAGTATTTCCCGGGAAAGTAAATATTAATAACCGGATAGCAATACCTGAGAAGGTAAGTAACGATAACATGGTATCCCTCAAACAGGTGCCGGGAAAGGTAAAAGGTGAATTCAATATGCGTGGGCTAATAATTCGGTTTTCCTTCATATACATCATTTGAAATAAGTTAACTCTTACGCTAAAGACATGTTAAGTGCATGACTAGCGGATTCTTACATGCGACAGGCGAAAGTGAAAGCGATTGGTCATTGTTTATAGGGAAGATAAAAGTATGGGCGCTCTGACCACCTAGCAACGCCAAATCCGTCAGGAAACATACCACTACAAGAAAACATACATTTTACCGAATGGACCAGGGACTAAAATATTCAGGAATATAAATTTCCTTTGCATGCACATATCTGGGGAAGGTTATAAGGCATTACGATAACTGGCCACAAAGAATATTGCCTACTAGACATACCGAATGGACTAAATCCATCAGTGCAAAGACCAAGATACACATTTCGCTTAGATTTAGCAAAGTTTGGGTGTACCGTGTTAAAGTGTTTCCAAGCTTTTGCATCTGACGGGTGAGTCACTTCTCATTCTCTCTGTGAATGTTCTGCATGTCACCTCATCGATGCAGCTGTCCTTTCAGATTGATACAATCGTTTCAACCTATCAGTTATAGGAAGATACCACATCCGTTGGTCATCTTTCCAAAAAGCATACAATTGTCAACATATACATCTATCATCTCGGAAGGCAACCCAAGACTAAACACCAACTTCTGTATCTCATAGTATGAATCGGCAGCCAAATTATCCTCTGGCAAATATTTTTTAATAAGATCAGCCCAATCATCCATGCAAACCTCAGCTAAGTTATGATCAGTTTTAATTGTCATCATCCTAGCTGCTAACGACAATTTAGACTGACATTCTCTACATCCATCGTAGAGTGGCAGCGTCTAGCATATCATAAAATCGCTTCGCATCTACGTTGGGTTCCTCAACACTATTATCAGCATTTGTTTCATGAAATGCATCAATAACCATGTCATGCATCCTATCATGATCTTGACCCTGATCAAATTGATGTTGATCATGATGATAACTAGTACCCTGATCATTTAATTAATCAAAATCTACATGACCTTGATAATTACTACTACGATCAGCTTGATTCCTTTCAAAACCTTCTCCATGTTGATACCAAACTTAATATTGCGGCATAAACCCTCTATTTAGTAAATGTTTCCACATTGTCTCAATAAAAATATATCTCGTATTCTTGCATTTACGACAAGGACAGAACATCTTACCGCTTTCCAGGGTTTTTTGCATATTTCCGGCGTGATACATGAATATTTCAAGCCCCTCTTTGAATTCTTTCGTCAACGCTCCCTCCGAATTTTTTTGCGTATACATCCATCTTCGTAAATCGTATATAGACATTTTATAAAGAAGGATTTATAGTTTTTTTTTTGAAACTTTCGTTTGAAGTTAGGATGTATTTATAGAAATTTTTTCAGAATTACCAACGGATTTACAACGGATTTGCATCAGATTTACGACGTATATTTTGATGTAAATGATTATGTGAACCTATTAAAAAACGTGTTCTACCTAACTGGAAACATTCGACGTTAAATCGTCGTTTATTTACATCGATTACTAATCGTTGTAATATCGATGTAAAATTACATCGAGTTTACAACGTAATATGAGAAAGTCATATTCGTCGTAAATACAATGTAAAGTTACATCGATTTTACGACGATTTTTGATATCGTCGTATAATCGTCGTAATGTCGTCATCAAATTACGACGACAAATATTTACGACGAATTTACAACGAATACATAATTTGTCGTAATTCCGTCGTAATTTCGATGTAAATTTACATCGATTTAAAATCGTCGTAAAATTTCGTTGAAAATAGGCAGTTTTCTTGTAGTGTACGGAGTGTGCATCGTCTCTACATCTTTGGATATTCGTGTTGGGAGACTAAGCATAATCGACAAGAAAAACTAGTGAAAAGCACTCAAGTATCAAGTACCAAACCCGATGAGGAGATCCGAGACCCGACCCAACCAAAGGAAAATAACCCGGTATGAAAATCTGGTTCAAGTAAACTCTATAAATAAAACCATATCTTCCTCGGAAGAAGGCCGATTTTTGACCTCTTAACTCTCTTAGAAGAATTGCTCTCTAGGTAGATACTCTCTAAAACACTTAAGCCTTCGATTCATCAATACACATCCCCTCAAACTCACTAGAAATCCACTAAACAAGTTGATACTTCGCAGATCCACTGTCTAAGGGCCCGAAGTCACTTATTCATCATTCATCCTCTTTGGTTTGTTACTATCTTTCTTGTTCCCAACGTATCTCTATTGTGGTATTTCTCGGTTGTTTACTAACTTGAACGTCGGAGAGCCGCCAGAAAACACATCACCATCGTATTTTCCGAACTCTAACGTTCATTATTGACTGTGTAGGAAACATGTTTCCAAGAGGATGAAAAATTCATCAAATATACATATTGTTTTAAAAATCTACTCCTATGTTTATCACCCAGCTCAAACTCTATATATACATCATCGTAATTATGTACATCATGTAGTTATATAAAGAACACGTTTTGCTAATATTCAATATTTGACATAATTTTGATTCTATATATGTTTGAATAATCATATTTGACCATCCCTTTATATAATATATCTTACAAGATCACTTTAAAAGATCTATATGGTGAGGAACGAATATATTTGAAGTTGTGTATTGTGGAATTAAACAACATAATTAGCATTTTTATTCTTATTTTATTTAGTAAGAAATAATATATTTGTCTTTATTTTTAAATTAATCGAAAATAAAAAATTGGATATATTTTGGAAATTTTGGATGCAAAAAAAAAAAAATTCAATTTTTGTAAAATATATGTTAGTTTTCAAAATATATAAATATTTTGGAATATTAAACCAAATATCCCTAAATATTAGGTCTTAACCATTTATTTATATAGAACATATTTATGATTTTTGTCTAACTTTTTTTTCCCCGTCCATATAGTTTTTCCAAATTAACAATCATTTTAAATATATTCGTTCCTCACCAAATAAAAAAAAACAAAAGAAAAGAGATACAAAAATTGATAGGAAAACAATGATCTCATTTCTACGTGAGCTTACAAGATGAAATAATAATTGAGTGCGAGATTAAAATATTTTTCTTATATACAATAGTGGGGTGGTTCTATTTCGTCGGAAGAGTCGCCCTGTTAGTACATGCCAAAAATCGATTCTCCGCAGGAGCAGAATTACCAATACAATTGTTTGACCATGTGTGGTGTAACTAGACGGCCTCATACCTTCACACCTCTTGGAAAATTAGTCTGAATTCGTTAGGGCTTGTGATTACTCTCGAGACCGTCAGGAATAAAAAAAAAATTATTAGGACCCGCCATAATAATAAACAAAAATTATATACGCAGGTTTATAAAGTAGTTCATTGTGTGGTTCTAAAGTAGCTCATGCTGGTCAACTGGAAAAACGACACGTGGTATAAATAGAAGAGAGGAGTGGACGTTTTGGTTGGAAAGCGCCACCTCATCCGCTCTAGATTCGCTCTCGTGCGTCCCCAAAACCGGAAAACTTGTTTATTTAATTTCACAAAAAGATGGATAATTAAGGATTTTTTTTTTTGGGTATATTTAGGCGGCATTAAATTGGAAATAGATAAATGAAAGCAAAATATTTAGAAACGGAAACATTTTTTTTAACAAAATCTAATACGTTTTTCTATTCCTATTAAGTAGCATTAAATTTCAATTTTATTTGAATTAAGTTTAATTTTATTATTTAACTATTTAAATTGAAAAATACTGACGCAAAACCATCAAAAGAGAAGCTAAAAAGCTATTTATTTATATTGATTCTCTTATTTTTGTTTTTTTTATTATTTGGTTTCCAACTAACTTTTAATTACATATTTCCAAATAATTAATTTTTTTTATATTTCTATTTGAGTTATGTTTATTTTATTATTTAACTACTCATATATCTATTTTTCTCAAAACCATGACTATTGATTCTACTATTCTTATATGAATTAGTAACAAAAAAGTTAACAAGTGCGGTGATAAATTTTTGGTGGAGCACAAATGGGCAACAAAGAGCTTTACACTAGATGGCATGGAAAAAGTTGTGGTGTGACAAATCAGAAGGAGGAATCGGCTTTCGGGTAATCGAGAATTTCAATTCCGCCCTATTAGCAAAACAACTATGGCGGTTAATGGATAAATCGGAATCCCTATTTGCAAGGGTTTTCAAGGGTCACTATTTTTGCACTGCGGATCCAATGGACCCAGTTAAATCGTATTCCCCATCGTATGAGTGGATGAGTATAGTCTCAGCTAGGCCTCTGGTTAAAAAATGGCTAATAAAAAGAGTTGGTTCAGGGTGCTCTATCTCGGTATGGAATGATCCATGGGTACTAGCTCATCGCCTGAGACCAGCAATATGCAAGGGATACAACTATTACACAAACTTAAGGGTAAATCACTTGATTGACCCAAAGACACTGACGTGGAACTTACTGCTGTTAAATGCAATCATGGATCCGACTGATGTTATCCTCATTCGGAGCATGCCAATAAGCAGCAATTATAGACCGAATATTCTAGGATGACACTTTACAAAAAGGGGAGATATACGGTTCAACCAGGATATCGTCTAGAACATGAATTCCCATATGGTGAGCGGCTCCAATTTTATGGCCCCAATGTATATAAATTACAAGCATATTTATGGAAGCTCAAATGTCCGCCGAAATTACATTTTATTTAGCAAGCCATATCAGGATGTCTCTCGGTTTCGGCAAATCTGTAAACAAGATGAATTAATTGTGATACACAATGTGCGCGTTGCGAAATAGAAGGGGAAACAATAAATCATGCCCTGTTTGAGTGTCCTCCGGCTCTACAAGCTTGGGCTATCACACCAATTCCTTCGCCTTTAGAAGGATTCCCAAATTCATCGGTCTTCTCAAATTTTGATTATCTTTTATGGCGAATACCACAAGACGCGCAGTCTCAGATCTTTCCTTGGTTAATATGGTATATTTGGAAAGCAAGAAATAACAAGGTATTCTCAAACGTGGATAGAACACCACAAGAGATCCTAAAGTTAGCGGAGTCTGAGGCAAATATATGGAATTCCGCACAATCTATCGATCAAAATGTGAATCCACATAATACGGTTTCCACAGAGACTTATTTGGAACTTGAAGGCTTTTGGTGTTTTGTAGATGGTTCTTGGAAGGAGACTGATGCTTATTCATTAAGGGGGCGAAGGAACACTATTGGGAGCAAGAAATCTTAGAAGAAGTCTATCGCCACGCAGAGTTAGAAACACTTATTTGGGAAATGCATTGTATGATTGCTACACATAAGACGGCAATAAGGTTCGCAACAGTCTGTTCCGAGCTGGTGAAGATGGTGTCTGCACCAAAGGAATGGTCTGCTTTCTCTCTACATCTGGAGGAATTCGAGAGAAGTAAGGTGGTTTTTTCTTTTTTCTCTATCTCTCTCATCCCACGGGCAAAGAATACAGTGGCAGACAAACTAGCACGGAGTGCTAGAGTCTACCCTTATGATATTTCGTATGTAAATTCGATACCACCGGTTTGGATCTCCGAACCGTTTTAGGTGTCTTATCTGTTGACAAAAAAAAAGATTTTCTTTTTACCATATTTGACTTTCTTTTTCATTTTTGAATCAACTTTTTTTTTTTTTGATTAGAAACGAAATATAAGTATTTCATCACTTAGTTTCTTATTTTTTTTATAATTTTCATAATATGAGAAATTTTCAATATAAATTTATTTTCAGAAGCTGAGAGAGTAAGAAGTTTACTATTCTTTCCTTTTTGGATTTCACAAATGTTCTTCCTTAATTTTACTATCCTTTCCTTTTATATTTTTTTAATAAGCAAGACAGCTTTTCTTGAGAAACAATGTAACAAAAGATAAAAAAAATCTTGAGCAATGGTTAAACTAAAAAGTTATTGAGATGCAATGTAACAAAAAGAAAAGCAAGAAAGCTTTTCTCTGAAACGTTCTTTTCCATTCTTTATGGGAAAAGAAATTGGGCTAGTCTAAGCTCTTGAATTCTCCATCCCTATTTAAGACTCTGTTTTCATCAACTTATATTCTTTTCGTGTCCTTACTCAAAGCAGGTATGGACAAATTTAGCAAGAGGGATTCTTCTACGGGAGTTTTCTTCGGATTGGAATACTATTGTCAACCTAATCTCACGGCCCCATCAGAACAAATTGAAGTGTTTCGTCATTCGATTTCTGTTCCAAATGACAATTTATACGTTGTGGAGAGAACGAAATGACCATCGTCATGCCCCCCCCCCCCAATCAGCATTAAAGTTGATAAAGCTTATTCATAAAGGAGTTCGAAACCGTTTTAGCTCCATAAGAATGGTAGGAGATGTTTGATACGAAGTAGGAATGCAATTGTGATTTGCATCAAGATCGGTGGATTGAAGAATGAACGTGTTGTTTTTGATGATTATGTTTAAATGCTTCTTCTAAAACTGTTATTTATCTAAATATAAAATGTAGGAAATATTTTTTTTTTTTCGGATTTGAATATAATTTAACATTTATCTAAAAAAAATAGTGCTGCAACCATATCATAATCAATACTATAATAACACATAACATAAGTACCTCTCTATGTCATGACAACTCAACATTTTTGTGTTTTCACAAGTTATACTTCACCAAAAAGTCAAAAATGAAAAACCAATAAAAACTTTTTAGTTTTACACATCAGTTTCTATTAAAACTTTGACTCATATCCCACAAGACCAATGAAAAACCACCACGTGTATTATGTGACATGCACTTAATAAACACAATTTAAGACCATAGAAAATTGAACGTTGCTGCAATAAGAAATTTAAGGCGTGTGGAGATTACAAAAGATTGCTTGAGAATCAAATCCCTTCAAGTAGATACATAATGCTTTGCCGCATGAGTTAGAAGTATCAAACCAAGCCATTGTTTTAAGGCACATGTCATCTGTTGGATCCATACAAAGTAAGGTACTTCTTCGGTTAAAATTAGTTATGCCTTGGCTAACCAGTTGAAGGAGGAGGAAAGTCCACAACTAATATTAGAACCGAGTATTACCTCCCTGACCAGCAAAGTTTGCACTTTAAAAACAGCTATAAAGATCAAACATTTTTTGTGACAGACTCTATCAGGATGTGTTCCTGTTAACTCACGCCTCACAGATTGTCACTGTGGTAGTGACCGGTCCTGTCCACAGTGTGGGGCGGATGTTGAGACGATTAATCATCTGATTTTTGAATGCTCTCCAGTCATTCAAACTTGGGCCCTTTCAAGGAAAGTCCGGGCATCTTCCTGAGTGACTCCCTTTTCAGGAACTTTGATCATCTTCTCTGGCGTGCAAAAGAAGTAGGGGCAGTGGAGGGTTCTCTGGCTGCTTTACCTTGGATAATTTGGTACATTTGGAAAGCAAGGAACGACAAAACCTTTAACGGTAAGGAGATCACCCCTATAGACACTTTGCAGCTCGCTACTCACGAAACAAAAAACTAGTATTGATTGCAGAGGAAGAAAGTGAAGTACAACCGTCGATCCCTCATCTTGAGGATAGCTAGGGGAAAAGACCATGTTACCAGATGGATGCATCATGGGTAAGTGAAGCTACCATCTATGGAGGTGGATGCATAATAGAGATGCATGACGGTAGAAGATGGTATTGTTTGTTTGCGAAGGAAAGGACTTTGGCTCCTCAATTTAACTCGCTATTATGGGTTATGACAACCGTTTTGATGTTGGGCGTAACTTTGATGTCTTTTGAATCAGATTGTGTCCAAATGGTGAAGCTTATTGAAGAAGAGGAAGAGTGGCCTCCGAAATTGATGAATTTTTTTCATCTATGTTCCACTTTTAATTCTTTTGAAATTTCATTTATTCTTTGTGTTTTAAATGTCCGTGTCGACTCCCTTTCGAAAGGGTCTCGATCACGTGGTTTAGTTCATTCCCATGTAGATTGTTTTATTCTAAGTTGGATGGCCACCGAGGTCAGCCTATTTGAATCATCGTAATAATATATAGTGTTTTTGCTGTCCAAAAAAAAAAATTACTTGTAGGATTTTGAACTTTCATTGAAGGATAAGAACACATAAAAATCAAACAGCAACTTTCTAATTCATCAAATCTAGTTCTTTTTCTGTATTCCTTTTATTTTTTGGGTTTAATTCTGTATTCCTTTTTCTTTCTTCTACTTGTGTGTATTCAAAATCCGAGACCAAAAATTTTAGTGCAAAAAGGCTACAAATACCGTTTATTTAAAATCTGAAAATCTCGAAAATCTAAAATTCTTGAATCCCGATTTTCTTTATAAGTAAAACCTCTATAAATTAATACTCGATAAATTAATAATCATTATAAATTAATAAATTTCTCCGGTCCCGAGTCGGACCAGTGTAAAATTTAACACAATTCGATAAGATAATAAGATAATAATTTTTTTGAAATCCCTATGTAAATATATGGTCCCAATAATATGATAAATTAATAATTATAAATTTTATGCATACATACGTAAGAAAATTTAGTAAAATATGAATCTATTGTTGTTTGTTTATTCTTAAAGTTAGAATCTCGTTGGAGCTCATCTCTAATCTTCCTTATTGCATCCATAACTCATGGTGTTGTCGTATCGACCTGCATCCAAAAATTGTAAAGACTTCAAGAAGCTATAATTGCTTCTTTGCGTGTAACCACTTTCAAAGGTTCTATAACATCATCTTCAACTTCATCATCTTCAGTAAGGATAGTAGCTACAATTTCTTCTAAACTATGAACTTCTGAGTATGTATAATTTTCACCCGGGTAGTCGAGTATACATAAAATTTAAAAGATTATACACTAAACTTTTTTTATCTCTATAAATTAATACTTCTATAAGATAATAAAATTTTGAAGTCCCAACATTATTAATTTATAGAGGTTTTACTGTAGTTTTGCGTCACAAAGCAAACTTGAGTAAGGAATTTCTCAGTGAGGATCCAAAGTTTGGCAGAATCTCAATTTTCGCAGATTGTAAGTAAGCAAGCACATGTTTTAATTCCTTGGGTTTAATGCGATCTACCGATTTGAACAAGCAAATGACACACTAACGCCACTAGTTTAAGGTTACATGTCCTGGTCTAAAATTATGAACCAAATCATTAGTTTTTTTTTATTTTTTTTTCTCGAAAGATTAATTGTTTTCTTTATATTTTTTTAATCAAATAAAAAAGTTCAACAAAAATAACTTATTAGACATTCACCCCAATCAATGCTAATTGGACAATAATTTCATTTGGCTTGTTTAAATTTTATACATTAGCTCTCGAAAAATAAAAAATGGTAAAATGAGGAAATCATTTGGTCTTTTGTAAGGTGTATGCATACTAAGCCAATAAATAACATCATGACATTAAAGATTGGATCAAAAAATTGATTTAAATCAACTCTTAAAATTAAAACATTGCATGTACGGACTAGCTGTCAAGTCCGTGGGCAAGCCCAGTCCATATCATTACGGACGGACCATGGTCACGCCCAAATACGAAACGATTCAACTGGGCTAAGACCAATTTTGTCCGCGGTCAAAAATGGGCTAGACTGTATGGACAATGGACATGCCCAAATACTTAAAAATATAAGGTTTAATCAATTTGGGGTATTTGACAAAAAAAAAAATAATAATTTGGGATTCTCTCTTCATCGTTGTTCGATCGCAGAGCACGATGGCCGATTTGGAGAAAGATCCAAAGTTGTTAGTGGAGGAGCTCGATGTTCAATCGGAGCAGAGCGTGAGCAAAGTTTTGTCGAAAGTTATCGACAAATTTGGTCAGACGATGTTCTGGTCAATAACGCCGGTGTTCAATGGATCGGACCTCTGGCGGAGATTCCAATTTCAGCCATGTAAAACACCTTCAACACCAATGTCTTCGGTGAGTGACGAAATTTCTTTAATGATCACCATGTGTTTATCAGAATTTTTGACTCAAATCTTTCTGCAATTCAAACTCTTTCTCATTCTGATTTTGCTATTACATCGATTGACTTGTAACTCAGTGAACTTTCTGGTGATTTGGGCCGTGACAAATTATTTCAAGAACTGAACTTTTCTAGAGCAATTTGCAGGTTCCATAAGGATGACTCAAGCTGTTGTACAGTCTAAAGGTTGCTCAAATCTTTCTGCAATTCATAGTATTAGTTGCTCAATAAATAATACCATGAACAAGAAAATGAGAATATTGTAGTTTACATTTTTAGTTTTGTAGTAAGACACATAGTTATTTCATTTGAAAATACCTTGAATTCAATTTCAATGAACTGACAACCATCCTTTTAGAAACACGAAAAGAAATATCTGACAAAAAAAGTTTAATGCAATTGGGTGTCCATGGACAGGCCCATCTGGACATGGTTTTATTGGACGCGAACATTTTTTGGACCACTGTCCATTACGGACCGACCAATTACAGCCCACAAAAAATGGTCCGCATGGACGGACGCAGACAGGCGCGGACAGCCCATTTGACAGCTCTATGTACGGCGCGCCATCTTTGCTACGTTTGCAACCAAGAAATTCCGATAAAGAATGGTTTCTAGACGATAAACTAGCATCTAATCTATCCATTGTTTTAATGTAAGACAGACGAGAATTTTGCACAATTGTAGTAATATGTACGACTATGATAATATAGATAATAGATAAAATTTGAAGGAGATTTGTCGTATATTTGTTTGTATTAGTGACGCAACTATGTCATAATCTCGTAGAAAAGTTGGACTTGCGTATGTGAGTCGTAGATAACAAAAAAGATTAACACATAGAATTTACTTAGAAGAAATCATATGTTTATTCAAATGCATATGAATTTTTTTTTTAATTTTTTTATCATTCACTGTAATTTAATTCCATGATTCAACGTCTTTCGAAATTCATATCGCGTCTATAGTTATATATTGCTGGGACACAAACATTTTCCTTCAATGCATATCGCACCTCTCCATATGTCTCTACAACGTATTTTATCGCAATCATGGGATGTGCAACATGGCCCAAGATCTATATCATTTAGATCGACTTTCTTTGTATCCAATTTTTGTAGCTCTAGAGGAGGACAATCGCAAGTTCCACTGTTGCAATATGCCAAACCTTTGACACAAGTTAGGCGTTGGCACTCAACGTTTCGTTTACATTTGGCTTCTGCAAGACCTTGTACTTCAAATTTATATAATGTGTTAGTTCAACATGGATTGTCATAAGAACAAAATGATTAATAAGATTTGTTTTCCATCGTGACCTTTTTCTTTAGTCATGGAAAAAAACTCATTTCACATGAAAGTCAATCAAAACAGATTGGATACGAGATCAGAATTAGTTCACCTTTGTTAAAAAAAAATTTCCCATTTGAAAAATGTCAAATCTTATTTGGAGAACGAAAAAAGGTATTTGGAAAATAAACATATTTCGTTCTCATATCAACTTATGACAAATTTAAAACAAAAACTTGTACGAATAAATTTTTATCCTGGATTTTCTAACAATATATTCATATATGATTCAATGTATTAAACTACATAATGAAAAGAAAGTATACTTACGATACACGACGATAAGAAGAGAAACCAGTAACATAAGCTTAAAGGAAAGACTTTTCATTCTTCAAGTAAATGTTTTTTTTTTTCCTTTGAATGGTGAAATTGAAGCTACTCTTCTTCGCTATTTATAGTCCAATAGAGGCGATAGTTTCATCAGAAAATACTAGGCATAATTAATAGTAGTTTTGACTAACAAAACATTATTACTATAAAATATAACTAAATATGGACATTTAGTGAAATTTGGACTACATAACTTGTTGCAATATGCATTCCAAATAATTTTCAGTTAATCCATACATGTCCGTCCCATGCGCGTCCCATGCGCGGGATAAATGATAGGTAAAACAATTTTCTTATTTTTTAAGTATTTAATTTTTTACAAATTAAAAAAGAGCAAATAATTTTCTAAATTTTGTTTTGGATATATATATCTCTGGGTTAAAAACTAATTGAGGTTTTGGATATATATATCTCAGAGAAAATGAAAGTGTATTAGGGTTTTAGAAAATTATGCCGACGAGTGTCTTTATTTTAAAGGTTGCCGACATCCTATTTTTAAAATATTTATCTGATATTTATTTTGTTTAAAAATATTAAGACCAGTAACAACAATTTATATAAAAAAAAATAGTAATCGATTTTTAATTCAAAGGATTCACTAAGTGAAAATCTCTCTTTTTGTTTTTGGTTTTTTCCTTGTTGATATACATAGATTCTTATTTTTTTATTAATAACGATTACTCATTAAATCTCAAACTTCATCAGTTTTCACGAATTTTGATTATTTTTTTTGGCGAATACCGCAAGATGATCATACTAAAATTTTTCCTTGATTAATAAGGTATATTCAGAAAGTTAAAAATGATAATTAAGATCTTCTCTAATGTGGATAGTGGCCGACAAGAAATTCTTAAGATTGCGAAGTACTCTAGGCAACTCTATGGAACATGACACAACATATCAATCTAAATGTGATTCCCCATAATACGTTACGACTGTTCTACAAAATAAAGGTAATTTAGTACATCATTAACTTCTTACCCACTCTCCTCTAGTAACTAATTCATCAATATCTTCAAAAAAATGAAAAACGATCCATCTCCAACACCATTAGCCTTCCCGGCATCCTTAAACACTTTAATTTCACATGTTACCACAATCTCCTAGCCTTGCAATATAAATATGCTACTCTTCACGACCAAAACCACTACTCTACTGCCTCATCCTGAAAAAAATCCCACAATTCATGTTTACTACCATCTTAAAAATGGCTGCAATTAATGTTTTTGCAATCCCTGTTGCTGCTAACTATGTCACATTCGACGATTTACGCTTATGTCGCTTTTCTCAACAAATGGTTGGTCGGCTTCTCCGCTTCTGGGATGCTAAAAACATTAAAAAGATGGGGAATTCATGGGGATTGTCCTTCTCCTGCTCGATGAGAAGGTTCCATATTTCTCAAACTTATTTCATATATTCATGCATCTCATATCAAATTACTAAATTCTTTTCAAGCAACTGTTTTATTTGTCATATTATCTTCGATTCATGTTTAAGCTCTCGAATTCCCTTTAAACCTTTATTACAAGTGAAATAAATACATATGTGATAAGTAGATTGAATAAGACTCATACGAGGATAATACTCATGAGTCTTAAAAAGATGATGAAAGACTTAAAACTCTGGGTGCTTCACCATTTTCCGGATTCGTACAAGGAAACGGTTTGCAACAACCATTGTTGCAAAAATATACAATTGCTAATCCATTACGAATCAGTTGTAAACTTGCGACAATTTAGCAACTGATTATTTTTGAGAAATTTGGCAACAGAATTGCAACATAATATATTTGGCAACAGAATTGCAACGTATTATGTTGCAAAAATTTGTTACGAAATATTCCGTTGCAAATTAGCCCATTTCTTGTAGTGTGGGTCATGTTTCTTCAATTTACTAGGCCCTATAACTTAATAACAACATTCCATAGCCCGAATAGGCATGTGCAAATTATAGAACCGAACCGACCAAAAATTTCTGTTTTTGGTTAGAGTTAGGGTAGACCAAAATACATGATCGGTTCCTTTTTAGAAACATTTAGTGTATCCGAACCTAACTTGTTTGAACCAAAAATTGAATAGATACCCTAAACATATACTAAAATGCAATAAACTCCCTAGGCCCAACAATGATTTACTCACAACCGCAATAACCACCAAAATACAGCCCACTTTGTTCTTCTCCTCCTTCCTCGCCTCCACCATACATTGCAACCCTAATTAAATCTCACCTCACCCACAAAGGCATAACGACTGTTCTACAAATTAAAGGTAATTTAGGACATCATTAACTTCTTTACCCACTCTCCTCTAATAATTAATTCATCAATATCTTCAAAAAAATGAAAAACGATCCATCTCCAACGCCATTAGCCTTTCCAACATCCTTAAACACTTTAATTTCACACGTTACCACAATCTTCCAGCCTTGTAATATAAATATGCTACTCTTCACGACCAAAACCACTACTATACTGCCTCATCCTGAAAAAAATCTCACAATTCATGTTTACTACCATCTAAAAAATGGCTGCAATTGATGTTGTTACAATCCTTGCTGCTGCTAACTATGTCACCTTCGACGATTTACGCTTAGTTCTCTCATCTCAACAAATGGTTGGTCGGCTTCTCCGCTTCTGGGATGCTAAAAACATTAGAAAGATGGGGAATTCATGGGGATCGTCCTTCTCCTGCTCGATGAGAAGGTTTCATATTTCTCAAACTTATTTCATATATTCATGCATCTCATATCAAATTACTAAATTCTTTTCAAGCAACTGTTTTATTTGTCATATTATCTTCGATTCATGTTTAAGCTCTCGAATTCCCTTTGAACCTTTATTACAAGTGAAATAAATACATATGTAATAAGTCGATTGAATAAGACTCATATAAGGATATTACTCATGATTCTTAAAAAGATGATGAAAGACCATCAACATCAAAAAATAAAACTTTGGGTGTTTCATCATTTTCAGGGTTCGTGCAAGGAAATAGCTGCTTCAGCCGATAACATATGCGTCTACAAAAGGCTCAGTCACACTAGTGGTCACGAAACCATTAACAACAAAGAAATACAAGGAACTGATGGAGAAATGTTTAGCAAACAACAACCAAGAAGCTCACTATATCAAATGTATTGTTGAATACTTCCATGAAAACGACTCTGTTACCAGACTCCACTATTTAAGTGTTGCAGCTGATGCGGGACACAAAGAAGCAATCCACCTCTATGCAATTAGGTTATTGTGCGAAGGGGAGACTGACGAGAGGAAAACATATTGAACAAACTCAAATGGGCTGAAGATACAACCATGGTGGACACCTGTTGGAAAAACATTAAGACTTCATTGCATGGAATAAGAGTGTCAAGAAAAAGTTGCTATTTCAGATCAATGTGAAAGATGAAACCTACTAAATTATGTCATCTCCACGACCTTGACAACACATGCACAAATAGTTTATACTTTAAGCAAATGGTCAAGTTTGTCTTTCTGATGTAACTTCACAAAGTGACAAAAGAACATATTTGAATTTTCCAGTTTAAAGCGCCTAGGGTAGTATACTATTATACACCCGTAGACAAAGTTGTTTCTGCATATTTCAAACTTTCCATGTTCTCATTGCTTCACTGTTGTGAGGTTTTTTTTTTTCATTTTCAAATTATTCCAACTCCAAATTGATTACTTTAAGACAATTATATCTTCACTCACCGTCAAATAACATCTACTCACTACCTTATAATTTCATACTCTTAGTTACTCAAACAAAAGTTAGGACATGCTCAATAAAATGAACACTTCCTAAATTTAAACGTCTGGTTACTAAATACAAGACTTTCTATTTTCTAGGTAATACCATCTCAAAATAAACAAAAATACAAGACTTTCTATTTTCACTCCCATTAGAACTAACAAAATACACAAAAACAGAACAAACCATGACTCATGAAACTTGAAAGATATAAGTTAATAAGTTTTAACTGGCAATTTGACACTACTTATAAAATAAATTCGTGAAAATTAAAATAGATAAACTACAAAGAGAATGAATAATAAAATCCCAACAAAAGTTTATGGTAGAAATATTAAATTCCAATAATTAATATAATTACCTAAAAAAAGAAAATAGGAATAATGGCTAATGTATAGATATGAAAACATGTAGCAACTAATTCATCAACTATAACATAGTGAAGGAAATTAAAATTAAAAGATTACTGTTATAAACTAAATTAACGTGTAGGAAAGAGGAAAAGCCGTCCTTAACAAAATAAAACAAAATGAACAACTGGTTATAAGAAAACATATCATCCATCAATTATAAATATATGAGGTTCAATTAACAATTAATGGTGCTATTAATATGACCTTCGACATTCTATGAAAAAACAAAACCAAGTGAAAACAAAGAAAAATACGTAACAAAACCAACAATTCAAAAAACAAACAAAATAACAATGATCAAACAAAAACAAAATTAGAAATAGCCTTTGAAACTACATAATCATGAATGGAAAAAAAATCATCAGATAGAAAACGACAAAAAGCAAGCAA
The DNA here is from genome assembly GCA_002933915.1 of Eutrema heterophyllum. NCBI lineage: Eukaryota > Viridiplantae > Streptophyta > Magnoliopsida > Brassicales > Brassicaceae > Eutrema > Eutrema heterophyllum. Next base: position 76,322 of record PKMM01031202.1, on the reverse strand, counting down.
CAACCCATGATCAAAAAGGAGAAAAGACATCTTACAGAACAATCTCATGGCAATATAATCAGATCAAGTAAGTATTCTCACGAACTCTAAATCTAAATTTACACCAGAATATAAAACCCCCTAAATTAGATACAATGCTAATGAAAACATAAAGTAAACGAAGCTAACAAAACATTCATTTTTGATACATGTGTAACTGTCTCAGCTCCAAATTGCCCGCACTAGAATTCAAAACGTTGAGGTAAACATAGACAATCAAAAGCAAAAAAAAATCACTATCATGCAAATGGACATAATGAAATAATCATTTTATCAAAAAAATAATTATAACATTATAAAATTATAGAGGAACAAAGGAAAGCCCGACAAATACGACGAGCTATTATACTTGTAAAAAGGGAACAAAGGCAACGAAAAGGTAGAATTTTATTAAAAAAATGTTAAACGAAACTCACAATACTAGGATTTTTTTTACATTTCTTCATCAATAACAGTACAAACAATTGTAGACAATGGCAAAGAAGACACACCCGAATCATCAACAAGTCAGTCCCAAGGAATTAACAGAATGATACAATGCTAGTTTTGTGACACATTGGTGTGGAAACAAGAAAAAATGGGAACCAAAGTCCTTAACAAAGTTTCACTATTTACTCTATGTTGTCAACAAGGAAGAGTCAAATTACCAGCAGAATGACAACTACCACCAACCCTGAAGAAACTACAGAGTGAATCATCTCACTACGATCCAAATATAAGGATATAAAATTCTATTTTAGCGTTCACATCATTGGCTTCAGTATGAACTATAGATTCTGGAACAACAATGTAATATTAGACGTTCAACTAAATATGTAACTTATGAGAGATATGAAATAGTGTTAAATAAAAATAAATATAAAACTGTTATTAGAATCACACAGTAGTCACATACAACATATAAACACATGAAAAAAAAAACAATATTTCAGCATAAGTTAACAACATAATTAAGAGAAAACCGTTGTTATATACAAACACTAATAAGTAGAACAAATTAAAGACACACACACACAATGCAACTATAAACATAAACCGACTATTAAACTAAAATTCGAAATTTTTAAAATAAATTGTTTCATAAAAAATAGCATATCAACAAATTTATAAAACATGAATGTAAAATAAGCATGCGCGAAGCGAGGGGGTCAATCCCTAGTATATTAAATGGAACAACAATTATTTTCTAAGTATTATAAATGATTAATGATATTGAATAATTACAAATTTATTTGTAATAGCAAATGCAAAATTTGAAAATGTTTTTATTGTTGTTTCAATAAAAATATGTATTTAGAAATAGGGTGAAAAAGACCAAAAATGTAAACAAAAATGTAAAAAAAAAGACAACAAGAGAAATTATAAAAGAAACAAAATTTGAATAGAGATTAGATGAATATAATAAACTTAGATAGTTCTATCTTCACATATAGTTAATGTGTAAGTGTTTGTAGATGATTAGAAACAGGCAAACAAAAAAAATCTTATCACGTTCAAAATATATTAAATGGAACAACAATTATTTACTAAGTGTTATAAATGATTAAGGATAAAAAATTTGGTGATGTGGTTACGTCCGAAGATTAAAGATACTAAGTTCTTGAACTCAATAGATAGGACCATACCGAACGAAGAAAAAACCATGGAGAGCATCAAGAAGATCGCAAATAGGGCAGAAAACTACACATCTCAAGAGGTTGAAAGTAGACCAAAGATGTTTCAAACAATGAACTATCTGGTTCCTCTTGTGGAGCGTTGGGAGCCACCACCTCGCGAAGATGATTCATATTCATAGGATACCACGACTCTTCGAGAGAAGTTGCATAGATGGCAAACTGAAGCTGGTGAAGGAACATCTACGTCGGCCTACGGTACATTCTACAACTCAACTTTTCTTACGATTCTTTTAGTTTCCTAAATACTTCATTCAAGATGCAGGTGAACCAAGCGGCTCCATAGACGAAAAGATACAAACACAAACAAGTGGTCTCAAAGAAATAGAAAATGTCTTATAACTAGTCTTTTGGATTTTGTTAAAGGACCACTGCAGTAAGTTTCCAATGCCCTGTTTTGGACAAAAACACAAAAATAAAAATAAAAGCAAAATAAAATAAAAAGAAAAGTAAAACAAAATAAAAAGAAAAGCAATATAAAAGAAAAATAAAAGCAAAATAAAAAAAAAAGAAAATAAAAGGAAAGGAAAAGCAAGAAAATAAAAATATAACTGTAAAGAGAGAGGAGCTCAAGAACGATTTTCTATCACATATCACCAATAATCATAGGTTTAATGGATAGGACAGACTTGAAATCTGAAAACCATAATTTATCTCCATAGTAATTGAGACTGATAAACTCTGGCTCAATGTTACTAACAAGAAAACACAATATGAAAATAAAAATATGGGAATAAAGTATTAAGGCTCTTAGAATTAAGGAAGATTGAGTCTATTTAAAAAAAAAACAATACTATTACTAAAACAATAAACGTGATATTCTTCTTTCCTTTTTTATTCAAAATTGTATATCTCTAAGCTCCGATATCTCTAAGTCTTTTGATTCAAAATTGTATTCGATTTTCTTTAATCAATAAAACAAGGATTTCCGGTGCCATGAGGATATTCTCCTCTATAAACAATGTTGGAATCTCCTTTTCCTAAAATGTTTTCATTGGTACCATTCGTGGCGCGTCGGAGAATATCTAATGAGTAGGGATTATTACCTTCACGTCCACTTTCAGCAATAATATCATCGCTAATCAATGCGTTGCTAACGTCCTCTATTTCCTTTGTTCTGGATTTTCTAAACTTGTACATCCACACCAATAAACCTATAATTGCTAGGATGACAAGTAAAGATCCAACTGAGGACCCAATGATTATGGCAAGTGAAACAACTCTTCTTGACCTATGCTTGAGAAAATAATTCTCTGGTTTGTAGATAAGCTGCACGGATCTATGAAATTCTGGAACTATTCCACTCAAATTGTTGTTGGACACGTCGAGTATCCGTAGAGAGGGAAGTGCAACCAAAGATGAAGGAATTTCTCATGTGAGTTTGTTTCCTTGGAGATGAACCTCTTCAAGATCATATAGAAATCCTATCGCGGGCGAGATTACATCACCTAGAGACAAGCCTGAGAGGTTAAGAGAGACGACTTGAAAGGTGTTATAGTTGCATTTTACTCCTTTCCATTTGCAATATGCAAAAGATGATATCGTTGACCATTGAGGAAGATGTGGTTGAAATGCTTTGGCAAGTGCCAACATTGCAGCTCTATCCTGCTTTATAGCGATAATGGCAACAGCCATCAAAGATATAAGGCAGAAAAGTGACTTCATCACTGTTAAAAAAAAAAAGAAGTCGTCAGTTTTATGGATTGAAAGAAACAAATACAAAGGACTTGCAAAGAGAAAAAGTTGATTATGTTATGGTTATAATGGTTAGGATGACAAGTAAAGATCCAACTCAGGTCCCAATGATTATGGCAACTGAGTTATTTATTGCTTCTAGTGAAATTTCTCGAGTGAATGATATTGTCTAATTTTTTTTTATATATATTTTTGCTGTGAAAAATTGGGTTTCTTTATTGAGTTTTTACGTACCCTTCTTTTTTTTCGGTCAACCACCCTTTTATTTATTTCTTCTTATTATTTTCTTTTTAAATGAGAGTGCCTTTCTAGATGGTAAATGAGTTAATAATATCCCTAATATTTAATACTAATGTATTCAAAGGGACTTTGTTACCACTCTTTTTTTTTGCATGACTTTTTTTCCCTTTTTTTTTTCCATAATTGCAAATTCATAAAAAAAGATTTGCATATATATCAAAGCATTTTTCATGGTTCCACTTCCACGACCGAAGATTCGAAGACATATAGAAGAAAGAAAAGCAAGAGAGATGATGGTGAAAATCTATACTCTCAAGTCTCTCATGATCATTTATATGTTCATGTTTGCATTGTTGATTATGAGATTAATTTCATCGCAAGCTCAACCTCCATGTACTATGGAAAGACGTTATGATGAGTTTTCTTATTGTACTGATTCTCTCATGTTGGGTACACCATGGGTTCCCCCGTCGAAAAATTGCTGCAAGTATATACAAATTGATAGTATGGCTTGCTTCTGCAAAAACGTCGATAAAGATTTTGCAGAAGTTTTTGACGTAAACAAGCTTTTCAAAATCACACACGAATGCGGAAATCTTTTAGTTCTTGGATCTTACTGCGGAAGTAAGTATCACTAGAACTAGCCTTTTAAGTCTAATCATCTTCATACTCATCGAAATCATATTTGTTTTTTTATGTCTCAGTCTACAAAGTCCCCGGTGGTGTGTGAGAAATGATGGGGTGCATATGTTGATTTGTCTCTCTTCCTTTAATTTATCTATATCTCAAAAGTTACATTGCTACAAAAATACTAGTATCACCTAATATTCTATATCATATGGCCATATGGGTCAAGAATCAAGCATAAGATTGGCTTTTGGTTGATAATTGATAAATTAATGACATTACTTAATTATGATCTTTACTCTATATGAGCTAGTTTCAAATATACCGACTATTTAATAAAAATTTACTTCTCTGTAGTGTACTCGGAATTTTTTCGACAACACATTCGTCTCAAAAATAAATGATATTTTTGCAATGAAAATTTTGTGACGGCTAAATCCTTCACAAATATATCGTGAGGTTAAAACAAAATTTCAATTACTGATTTCAGTCAATATTTTGCGACAGAAGTGTGACCTTATCCTAGTAGTTGCAGAATTGATGTCCAATTGTCATCGTAAAATGTCACAAATTATTGTGGCAGTAAAAAGAGTTGCAAATTTCCATCGTAAAATGACATATTCTGTATTGTCATATGGTAAATGAGTCATTTGCAGAGTTGCAAAATATTATGAGACCGAAGACTTGTAAGAAAAAGGAAGAAGGAGATAAATGATGATGATAACCTATACTATCATACTCTATCGAAGTTGAAAAATTAAAACGTGTCGAATGAATTTAAAAATCACTTGTTAATTTTCATATTTTATCATAAATTTGATTGTGTGATATATATTCGGCGGAATCACATTTTTAAAACGTGAAAACACGAAAGAATTACATACCATTCAAATCCAAAATTCTCATTGCTAGAGAGAGACCTATTATCTTACCTTATATTCTTAATTATGATCTTTAGATTCTTTACTACATGATTTGAATTTCTAGTCAATGCTAATGGGACAATAATTTCATTTGGCTTGTTTAAATTTTATACATTAGCTCTCGAAAATAAAAAAATGATAAAATGAGGAAATCATTTGGTCTTTTGTAAGGTGTATGCATACTGGCCAATAAATAATATCCTGACATTAAGATTGGATCAAGCAATCGATTTAAATCAACTCTTAAAATTAAAACATTGCATGTACGGCGCACCATATCTGTTACGTTCACAACCAAGAAATTCCGATAAAGAATGGTTTCTGGACGGTAAAGTAGCATCTAATCTATCCATTGTTTTAATGTAAGACAGACGAGAGTTTTGCACAATTGTAGTAATATGTACGACTATGATAATATAGATAACAGATAAATTTTGAAGGAGATTTGTAGTATATTTGTTTGTACTAGTGCCGCCACTATGTCATAATCTCGTAGAAAAGTTGGACTTATGCGTATGTGAGTCGTAGATAACAAAAAAGATTAACACATAGAATTTACTTAGAAGAAATCATATGTTTATTCAAATGCATATGAATTTTTTTTCTTTTTATCATTAGCCGTAATTTAATTCCATGATTCAACGTCTTTCGAAATTTATATCGTGTCTATAGTTATACATTGCTGGGACACAAACACTTTCCTTCAATGCATATCGCCCCTCTTCATATGTCTCTACAACGTATTTTATCACAATCATGGGATGTGCGACATGGCCCAAGATCTATATCATTTAGATCGACTTTCTTTGTATCCAATTTTTGTAGCTCTAGAGGAAGACAATCGCAAGTTCCACTGTTGCAATATGCCAAACCTTTGACACAAGTTAGGCGTTGGCACTCAACGTTTCGTTTACATTTGGCTTCTGCAAGACCTTGTACTTCAAATTTATATAATGTGTTAGTTCAACATGGATTGTCATAAGAACAAAATGATTAATAAGATTTGTTTTCCATCGTGACTTTTTTCTTTAGTCATGCCTTATTCATGGAAAAAAACTCATTTCACATGAAAGTCAATCAAAACGGATTGGATACGAGATCAGAATTAGTTCACCTTTGTTAAAAAAAAATTTCCCATTTGAAAAATGATGTCAAATCTTATTTGGAGAACGGAAAAAGGTGTTTGGAAAATAAACATATTTCGTTCTCATATCAACTTATGACAAATTTAAAACAAAAACTTGTACGAATAAATTTTTATCCTGGATTTTCTAACAATATATTCATATATGATTCAATGTATTAAACTACATAATGAAAAGAAAGTATACTTGCGATACACGACGATAAGAAGAGAAACTAGTAACATAAGCTTAAAGGAAAGACTCTTCATTCTTCAAGTAAATGTTTTTTTTTTCCTTTGAATGGTGAAATTGAAGCTACTCTTCATCGCTATCTATAGTCCAATAGAGGCGATAGTTTGATTAGAAAATACTAGGCGTAATTAATAGTAGCTTTGACTAACAAAAAATTATTACTATAAAATATAACTAAATATGGACATTTAGTGAAATTTGGACTACACAACTTGTTGTAATATGCATTCCAAATAATTTTCAGTTAATCCATACATGTCCGTCCCTTGCGCGGGATAAATGATAGGTAAAACAATTTTTTTATTTTTTTAATTATTTATTTTTTTACAAATTAAAAAAAAAGAGCAAATAATTTTCTAAATTGTGTTAGGGTTAAAAACTAATAGAGGTTTTGGATATATATATATATCTCAGAGAAAATGAAAGTGTATTAGAGCAGCTCCATCGAGGGGTTTTATCAGGGGTTCTTATGATTAAATTGATTAAAATTAAATCAATATGTGTTAATATGATTAGAACCGGTTCTTAGGGAAGAAACTTAAGAAACCTGAAGAACCTCAAACGTGTCAATTGCTGGTTGGTTGGGTCCCATTTTTTCTTTGTTATGACTATTTTCGGGGTTTGTCTCATTTCATCTATTCTCCGATTGCTCCATCGGAATCGAAATCGTCGGCCAAATCTCTCAAATCGGAACCAATCGGAGACAAATCCGATGGTTTCTTCACCAAGGTGATCATAGGGACGCCTGCGGGTCACCATCGGCGTCTTCGTTTGACCAAAT
>PKMM01031202.1:38383-65833 GCA_002933915.1 Eutrema heterophyllum | reverse complement strand
TGATAGGAAGCATCGATTGTATGCATTGGGAGTGGAAGAATTGCCCCACCGCTTGGAAAGGCCAATATACCCGTGGCTCTGGAAAACCAACAATCGTTTTAGAGGCTGTAGCTTCCCATGATCTTTGGATATGGCATGCATTTTTTGGCCCTCCAGGTACCTTAAACGATATCAATGTTCTTGATCGCTCACCAGTTTTTGATGATATATTACAAGGTCGAGCTCCTAAAGTGAATTACTCTGTCAACGGACATGAGTATCATTTGGCTTACTATCTCACAGATGGTATTTATCCTAAATGGGCAACTTTCATCCAATCTATTCCAATTCCACAAGGTCCGAAAGCATCCTTATTTGCTACATATCAAGAAGCTGTCCGAAAAGATGTCGAACGTGCTTTTGGAGTCTTGCAAGCACGATTTGCCATTGTAAAAAATCCAGCTCTTATTTGGGATAAAGTAAAAATTGGAAAGATTATGAGAGCATGTATAATACTTCACAATATGATAGTAGAAGACGAAAGAGATGGGTACACTCAGTTTGATGTATCTGAATTCGCACAAGCAGAAGCAAACAGAACTTCACACGTGGATTTCACGTATTCTACAGATATGCCTTCAAATATCGGCAATATGATGGACATTCGAAATCAAGTTCATGATCGAACAATGCATCAACAATTGAAAGCTGATTTAGTTGAGCATATATGGCACAAATTTGGCACAAATCAAGATTACAACTAATCGTTTTTCCGGTTTATGATTTTCATATGCTTTTATGTCATGTATTTTTAAAATTTTATGAAATGCAATAATTATTATGTGTGAAAATGTTTATACATTTTAAAAAAAAAATTAAATTTTTTATTTTATTTTTAAGAACCCCACTTGGGGTTCTACCATTGGACCTAACATTTTTTGATGAGTCTCTTAAGATCAAAATAGGCAAAATTTATATTAAATTTAATGGTTAGAACCCCATAAGGGGTTCTACCAATGGAGATGGTCTTAGGGTTTTAGAAAATTATGCGGACGAGTGTCTTTATTTTAAATGTTGCTGACATCCTATTTTTAAATTATTTATCTGATATTTATTTTGGTCGAAAATATTAAAACCAGTAACAGCAATTTATATAAAAAAAATAGTAATGGATTTTTTAATTCAAAGGATTCACTAAGTGAAAATCTCTCCTTTTGTTTTTGTTTTTTCCTTGTTGATATACATAGATTCTTATTTTTTTATTAATAACGATTACTCATAAAATCTCAAACTTCGTCGGTTTTCACGAATTTTGATTATCTTTTTTGGCGAATATATACCGTAAGATGATCATACTAAAAATTTTCCTTGATTAATAAGGTATATTCAGAAAGTTAGAAATGATAATTAAGGTCTTCTCTAATGTGGATAGTGGCCCACAAGAAATTCTTATGATTGCGAAATACTCTAAGGTAACTTTATGGAACACGACACAACATATCGATCTAAATGTGATTCCCCATAATACGGTTACCACGGTGTTGCGGCTGGAAATTAAAGGGGTTTTGTGTTATGTAGACTGTTCTTGGAAAAAGACTGATACATTTTCAGGACTAGGTTGGCACTGTGTCCAAGAAGGTGGTGAAGGAACGCTAATAGGAGAAAATAATCTTTGTAGAAGTCTATCTCCTTTGCACGCAGAACTAGAAACAGTTATATGGGCAATGCACTGTATGATTGTTTTACAGAAGACGGCGATAACTTTCGCAACAGGCTGTTCCAAGCTGGTGAAGATGGTATTTGCACCAAAGGAATGGCCTGCATTCTCACTACATCTAGAGAAATCCGGGAGGAGCAAGGAGGTTTTTCTTTTTCTCTATCTCACTCATTCCACGCGCAAAGAATGCAACGACGGACAAGCTAACATGAAGTGCTTGTGTCTACCCTTCTCATATTCTGTATGTAAACTTGATGCCACAGTTTGGATTTCCGAACCTTTCTAGGTGTTTTATTTGTTGAAAAAACAAATCTCAAACTATATATCCATAATCTTTTTCTAAAACAATATTTATAATATTTATTCAAAGATGCATAATTTGATTTTGATTTTTTTTCTTTTTTAATTCTTTTTCAGTTTGGTTAATTAAAATGATCAAATTTTCCATTTTTTCCTTCTTTGAAATTTCATTTTTTTCCGTTTTTTAACACTTACGAAGAAATTATGAGAACTATCACAAGACAATTCAACAACGGACAATTCTCTCCGCTCCACAAGGATCCACGACCACGATGAACGACTCTGCTTGCAACACGCTAGATATTTCCTGTAAGTTTGCTTCCATTAATCCGTAGAAATTGCATTATCTGGGAATCGAAACCCATACCTTCTGGCGTAGAAGCATTAATGAATCCTTTAGTCAACCACTGGACTAAGGGGCCTTCCACATTTTCGTTTTTTTTAATCAATTAAAAAATTTCAACAAAAATAACTTATTAAACATTCACCCCAATCTATTATATAATGGGATAATTTTCTCTCAATCTAAGCTATCCACGTCATCACTACAATCTTCTATTAATGGACCCCACATATAACTTATCGCGCTTATAAAACCAGATGTGTGTTTAATCAAAATATGAGGACGCTTCTGTATAAATTCAGATTTTGCTTTGTGCAACATTAGTTTGGCCAGGCCCTGTTTCTTATATTTATTAGGCTCTATAACTTAATAACAACAATTCATATCCCGGATAGGCATGTGCAAATTATAGAACCGAACGGACCAAAAATTTCGTTTTTTGGTTTGAGTTAGGATAGACCAAAATACATGATCAGTTCCTTTTTAGAAACATTTAGGGTATCCGAACCTAACCTGTTCGAACCAAAAATTGAATGGATACCCAAAACATATACTAAAATGCAATAAATACCCTACGCCCAACAATGAATTACTCACAGCCGCAATAAACACCAAAATACAGCCCACTTTGCTCTTCTCCTCCTTCCTTGCCTCCACCATACACTGCAACCCTAAATCTCACCTCACCCACAAAGGCATAACGACTGTTCTACAAAATAAAGGTAATTTAGTACATCATTAACTTCTTTACCCACTCTCCTCTAATACCTAATTCATCAATATCTTCAAAAAAATGAAAAGCGATCCATCTCCAACACCATTAGCCTTCCCAACATCCTTAAACACTTTCATTTCACACGTTACCACAATCTCCCAGCCTTGCAATATAAATATGCTACTCTTCACGACCAAAACCACTACTCTATTGCCTCATCCTGAAAAAATCCCACAATTCATGTTTACTACCATTTTAAAAATGGCTGCAATTGATGTTGTTGCAATCCCTGATGCTGCTAACTATGTCACCTTCGACGATTTACTCTTAGGTCGCTCATCTCAACAGTTGGTCGGCTTCTCCGCTTCTGGGATGCTAAAAACATTAAAAAGATAGGGAATTCATGGGGATCATCCTTCTCTTGCTCGTTGAGAAGGTTCCATATTTCTCAAACTTATTTCATATATTCATGCATCTCATATCAAATTACTAAATTCTTTTCAAGCAACTGTTTTATTTGTCATATTATCTTCGATTCATGTTTAAGCTCTCGAATTCCCTTCAAACCTTTATTACAAGTGAAATAAATACATATGTGATAAGTAGATTGAATAAGACTCATACGAGATATTACTCATGAGTCTTAAAAAGATGATGAAAGACAATCAACATCAAAAATTAAAACTCTGGGTGCTTCATCATTTTCAGGGTTCGTGCAAGGAAACAGTTTGCAACGACCATTGTTGCAAAAATATACAATTGCTAATGCATTACGAATCAGTTGCAAACTTGCGACGATTTAACAACTGATTATTTTTGAGAAGTTTGGCAACGGAATTGCAACATAATATATTTTGCAACTGAGTTGCAACGTATTATGTTGCAAAAATTTGTTACGAAATATTCCGTTGCAAATTTTCATTGCAAATTAGCCACTTTCTTGTAGTGTGAGCCCTGTTTCTTCTATTTATTAGGCCCTATAACTTAATAACAACAATCCATAGCCCGAATAGGCATGTGCAAATTACAGAACCAAACCGACCAAAAATTTATGTTTTTGGTTTGAGTTAGGGTAGACTAAAATACATGATCAGTTCCTTTTTAGAAACATTTAGTGTATCCGAACCTAACTTGTTTGAACCAAAAATTGAATGGATTCCCAAAACATATACTAAAATGCAATAAACACCCTGCTCCCAACAATGATTTACTCACAACCGCAATAAACACCAAAATACATCTCACTTTGCTCTTCTCCTCCTTCCTCTCCTCCACCATACACTGCAACCCTAAATCTCACTTCATCCACAAAGGTATAACGACTGTTCTACAAAATAAAGGTAATTTAGTACAACATTAACATTTTTACCCACTCTCCTCTAATAACTAGTTCATCAATATCTTCAAAAAAATGAAAAACGATCCATGCCCAACACCATTAGCCTTCCCGACATCCTTAAACACTTTAATTTCACATGTTACCACAATCTCCCAGCCTTGCAATATAAATATGCTACTCTTCACGACCAAAACCACTACTCTACTGCTTCATCCTGAAAAAATCCCACAATTCATGTTTACTACCATCTTAAAAATGGCTGCAATTGATGTTGTTGCAATCCCTGCTGCTGCTAACTATCTCACCTTCGACAATTTACGCTTAGGTCACTTATCTCAACAAATGGTTGGTCGGCTTCTCCGCTTCTGGGATGCTAAAAACATTACAAAGATGGAGAATTCATGGGGATCGTCCTTCTCCGGCTAGATGAGAAGGTTCCATATTTCTCAAACTTATTTCATATATTCATGCATCTCATATCAAATTACTAAATTCTTTTCAAGCTACTGTTTTATTTTTCATATTATTTTTGATTCATGTTTAAACTCTCGAATTCCCTTCGAATCTTTATTACAAGTGAAATAAATACATATGTGATAAGTAGATTGAATAAGACTCATACAAGGATATTACTCATGAGTCGTAAAAAGATGATGAAAGACCATCAACATAAAAAATTAAAACTTTGGGTGTTTCATCATTTTCAGGGTTCGTGCAAAGAAATAGCTGCTTCAGCCGATAACATATGCGTCTACAAAAGGCTCAGTCACACCATTGGTCAACAACCCATTAACAACAAAGAAATACAAGAAACTGATGGAGAAATGTTTAGCAAACAACAACCAAGAAGCTCACTATATCAAATGTATTGTTGAATACTTCCATGAAAACGACTATGTTACTGGACTCCACCATTTAAGTGTTGCAGCTGATGCGGGGCACAAAGAAGCAATCCACCTCTACGAAATTATCTTATTGTGCAAAGGGGAGACTGACGAGAGGAAAACATATTTGAACAAACTCAAATGGGCTGAAGACACAACCATGGTGGACACCTGTTGGAAAAACATTAAGACTTCATTGCATGGAATAAGAGTGTCACGAAAAAGTTGCTATTTCAGATCAATGTGAAAGATGAAACCTACCAAACTCTGTCATCTCCATGACCTGGACAACACATGCGCAAAGAGTTTCTACTGTAAGAAAATGGTCAAGTTTGTCTTTCTTATATAACTTCACAAAGTGACAAAAAACATATTTGAAAGACATGTTATTTGAATTTTCCAGTTTAAAGCGCCTAGGGTAGTATACTATTATACACTCTTAGACAAAATTGTTTCTGCATATTTCAAACTTTCCATGTTCTCATTGCTTCACTGTTGTGAGGTTTTTTTTTTTCATTTTCAAATTATTCCAACTCCAAATTGATTACTTTAAGACAATTATATCTTCACTCACCGTCAAATAACATCTACTCACGACCTTATAATTTCATACTCTTAGTTACTCAAACAGAAGTTAGGAAATGCTCAGTAAAATGAACGCTTCCTAAATTTTAACGTCTAGTTACAAAATAAAAGACTTGATATTTTCTAGGTAATACCATCTCAAAAGTTTTCACTCCCATCTCAGGAAAATTGAAAGATGTAAGTTAATAAGTTTTAACGGGCAATTTGACACTACTTATAAAATGAATTCGTGAAATTTAAAATAGATAAATTACAAAGAGAAAGAATAAAAAATCCCAACAAAATTTTACGGTAGAAATATTAAATTCCAATGATTAATATAATTACCTAAAAAAAGAAAATAGGAATAATGGCTAATGTATAGATGTGAAAAAATGTAGCAACTAATTCATCAACTAGAACATAGTGAAGGAAATTAAAATTAAAAGATTACTCTTATAAACTAAATTAACGTGTAGGAAAAAGGAAAAACTGTCCTTAACAAAATAAAACAAAATTAACAACTGGTTATAGGAAAACGTATCATCCATCAATTATAAATATATGAGGTTCAATTAACAATTAATTGTGTTATTAATATGACCTTCGACATTCTATGAAAAAAAAAAACCAAGTGAAAACAAAGAAAAATACGTAACAAAACCAACAATTCAAAAGCCAAACAAAATAACAATGATAAAAAAAAAATCATAAATAACCTTTGAAACTACAAAATCATGAATGGAGAAAAATCATCAGATAGAAAACGACAAAAAGCAAGCAACAACCCATGATCAAAAAGGAGAAAAGACACCTTAAAGAACAATCTCATGGCAATATAATCAGATCAAGTAAGTATTCTCACGAACTCTAAATCTAAATTTAAACCAAAATATAAACCCCCCTAAATTAGATACAATACTAATGAAAACATAAAATAAACGAAGCTAACAAAACATTCATTTTTGATATAGGTGTAACTGTCTCAGCTCCAAATTGCACGCACTGGAATTCAAAACGTTGAGGTAAACATAGACAATCAAAAGCAAAAGAGAATCACTATCATGCAAATGGACATAATGAAATGATCATTTTATCAAAAAAATAATTATAACATTATAAAATTTTAGAGGAACAAAGGAAAGCCCAACAAATATGAATAGCAATTATACTTGCAAAAAGAGAACAAAGACAACAAAAAGGTAGGCTTTTATTAAAAAATGTTAAACGAAACTCACAATACTTGAATTTTTTTACATTTCTTCATCAATAAAAGTACAACAAATTGTAGACAATGGCAAAGAAGACACACCCGAATCATCAGCAAGTCAGTCCCAGGGAATTAACGGAATGATATAATGCCAGTTTTGTGACACATTGGTGTGGAAACAAGAAAAAATGGGAACCAAATTCCCTAACAAAGTTCCACTGTTTACTATATGTTGTCAACAAGGAAGAGTCAAATTACCAGCAGAATTACAACCTCCACCAACTCTGAAGAAACTACAGAGTGAATCAACTCACTACGACCCAAATATAAGGACATAAAATTCTATTCTAGCGTTCACATCATTGGCTTCAATATGAACTATAGATTATGGAACAACAATGTAATATTAGACGTTTAACTAAATATGTAACTTATGAGAGATATGAAATGGTGTTAAATAAAAATAAATATAAAACTGTAATTAGAATCACACAGTAGTCACATACAACATATAAACACATAAAAAAAGAACAATATTTCAACATAAGTTACACTACAAAAAAACTGCCTATTTTCAATGAAATTTTACGACGATTTTAAATCGATGTAACTTTACGTCCACATTATGACAAATATTTATTCGATGTAAATTCGTCGTAAATATTTGTCGTCGTATAATTGTCGTAATTTGACGACGACATTACGGCGGTTATACAAAGATATCACAAATCGTCGTAATATCGATGTAACTGTACATCGTATTTACGACAAATATGACTTTCGCATATTACGTTGTAAACTCGATGTAATTTTACATCGATATTACAAGGATCAGTATTCGATGTAAATTAACGACGATATCACGTCGAATGTTTCCAGATGGGTAGAAAATAGGTTCACCTAATCATTTACATCGAAAATATACGTCGTAAATCCGATGCAAATCCGTTGTAAATCCGTTGGTAATTCTGAAAAAATTTCTATAAATACATCCTAGCTTCAAACGGAAGTTTTTTATTTAAAAAAAAAAACACTAATAACAAAAAAAACACTATAAAATCTTTTTTTATAAAATGTCTATATACGATCTACGAAGATGGATGTATACGCAGAAGGATTCGGAGGGAGCGTTGACGAAAGAATTCAAAGAGGGGCTTGAAATATTCATGTATCAGACCGGAAATATGCAAACAACCCTGAAAAGCGATAAGATGTTCTGTCCTTGCCGTAAATGCAAGAATACGAGATATATTTTTATTGAGACGGTGTGGAAACATTTACTAAATAGATGGTTTATGCCGCAATATTATGTTTGGTATCAACATGGAGAGGGTTTTGAAAGGAATAAAGCTAATCGTAGTAGTAATTATCAAGTCATGTAGATTTTGATGAATCAAATGATCAATGTACTAGTTATCATCATGGTCAACATCAATTTGATCAGGGTCAAGATCATGATAGGATGCATGACATGGTTACTGATGCATTTCATGAAACAAATGCTGATAATAGTGTTGAGGACCAACGTAGATGCGAAGCGATTTTATGATATGCTAGACACTGCAAATCAACCACTGTACGATGGATATAGAGAAGGTCAGTCTAAATTGTCGTTAGCACCTAGGATGATGACAATTAAAACTGATCATAACTTAGCTGAGGTTTGAATGGATGATTGGGCTGATCTTGTTAAAGAGTATTTGCTAGAGGATAATTTGGCTGCCGAAACATACTATCAGATACTGATGATAGACTTTTTGGAGTCTTAATCAATTACTCAAGTCTACTCATATCATTGTAGTATTTGAGGATCGAACCAAAGAGGTTAAGATCAATGCACTAAGAATACATGAATCTTCCTAAGCTAGAGCAAATGTTTTTGGGTTATTATGTTTTTAGATTAAGAAAGTAAAATGTAAGAAAGAAAACAAAAGCTAGAAGTGTTGGAAAAATGAATTAAATATCAAGAAGATGATTAATGAACAAACAATGATGATTTAGATTGAATTAAACACTATCCTAGAACATGGAATTCACAATTATGATTAATCCACTCTCGTGGCACTAATCACTTTGTTAATCACCAAATCAAGAACAAACTCTCGTTTGTGATAAGATGATTAACAAGCTTTAATCTCCAATTTCACTTAGTTCACTAATCACCCTAGACATCAACTCTCATTGGCTAGGCATGAAAGGCTCACAAAAGGTTTGGTTCAAGCATTTTCATCGAACACCTCTCGGGCGTGAAATGCCTAAGCTCTAGTTTTGATCTCTTAATCCAAAACTAGCTTTAAGATCAACCTAAGTGAAGGATCTAACAAGATGCAACCTAAATCCATCATCATCTAACCATCAAGACAATTGACTAATGATGCTAATACACACAATCTATGCTATTCCTTAGGTTAAGATCACTAATGATGACTAATCCTCTCTCAAGACACTAATCACTTTGCTAATCACTAAATCAAGATCAAATTCTCATTTGTGATGAAATGATTAGCAAGCATTAAGATCAATATTCAAATAAACCAATAAACACCTTAAGCAACTACTCTCATAGGTTAAGAACGTTTATCTATTTCTAAGTTCTTTGGGGAATTTCATCAAACACCTTGTGGGTGTGAAATTCCCAAAGATCTAGATTGACTCTCTCAAGCCCAATCTAGCATTAAGATCACTTAGAAAGAAAGGAAAGCAATGATTTAGAATCTAAGCATCACAAATCAATCATCAACCCATAAAAATCAAGCAAACCAAAATCCAACAAAAACCCTAAAGTCTAAACATGAAGAACAGAAGAGAAAAAGAAATAAAGATAAAGAAGATGCATTAATATAAAAATAAGGGTGAAGAAATCTTCTCTAGAGTGGCATTTGTATGAAGACCAATCAAAATCCCTCCAAAATCATAAGAAGAGTTTGGGATAAAACCCAACTCTAGAAAGAAGAAAGCTTAGCTTGAAAATTAGGTTTCAAGAGTATTTATAGAAAAAGGGGCGAACCGGGTCAACCCGGAACAAACCGGGTATTGACCCGGCCAAAATAGGGTTTTTGCTGATTCTAGAGGTCTGTACCGCTCGGGTAACATCGAGCTAAAACAGGTCGGCATTGGTGCGCTTGGGTCGTGCGGGAAGAGTTTTTAGCCGACAGGGGCGAGGATCGGGTCGATGCAGGACTAGTTTTAGCCGACAGAATTGAACTTGCTAGAACGCTGGGTTAATGCCGTGTGGTCGAACGCGGGATGTGCTGGATCGTGCGCGGTATGGTTTTTAGCCGGCAGAAATTAGTACCGCTTGATTAGTACAAACCCAGGATGGGTCGGCACTAATTTTCCTTGTGCGTCGGTACCGGTCGGTATGAATCCCTGCTTGGATCGGTGTTCATTGCTGTCTCCATACCGATCCACCATACCGATCCAGGATCGGTCGGTGTGAATCACTTGGAAACGTGCCGTTTGAAAACTCGGAGTTCTGGG
Organism: Eutrema heterophyllum; assembly: GCA_002933915.1. Classification (NCBI taxonomy): domain Eukaryota; kingdom Viridiplantae; phylum Streptophyta; class Magnoliopsida; order Brassicales; family Brassicaceae; genus Eutrema; species Eutrema heterophyllum. Next base: position 55,302 of record PKMM01031202.1, on the reverse strand, counting down.
AGGGTACGCCGATCGATTCTAGGTTGGTGCAAAAATGTGTTGTAGATCGATATAACCTTCTGTCTCCATACCGACCCATGATGGGTCGGTACACTCCTCTCCTTTTGCTGTTTTTGCCTTGGCCATCTCTTCTTGCACCCAACTCCGATCCAGCTTGGCTTGGTGACCTCCAAATTTCCCCAAATTGCCTCCAAACACCTAGAAAACACTCCAAAACATGCAAGAACACACTAGGACCTAATGCAAATGTCCTAAACTCTAATTTAGACCAAAGTGCTATACAAACTATGAAAGACACATGCATGAGACCCGAAACACTAAATAATATGCATGCTAAAACGGGTAAAATATGGGAATATCAGATACAGAAGTTGGTGTTTAGTCTTGGGTTGCCTTATGAGATGATAGATGTATGTGTTGACAATTGTATGCTTTTTTGGAAAGATGATGATAAGCTGCAGAAATGTCGATTTTGCCAAAAACCGAGATTTAGGCCGCAAACTTCTAGGCGTAGTAAGATACCGTGCCAACGAATGTGGTATCTTCCTATAACTGATAGGTTGAAACGATTGTATCAATCTGAAAGGACAGCTGCATCGATGAGGTGGCATGCAGAACATTCACAGAGAGAAGGAGAAGTGACTCACCCGTCAGATAACACTTTAACACGATACACCCAAACTTTGCTAAATCTAAGTAAAATGTGTATCTTGGTCTTTGCACTGATGGATTTAGTCCATTCGGTATGTCTGGTAGGCAATATTCTTTGTGGCCACTTATCGTAACGACTTATAACCTTCCCCCATATATGTGCATGCAAAGGGAATTTATATTCCTGAATATTTTAGTCCCTGGTCCCAATCATCCAAAGAGGTCCCTTGATGTGTTTTTTCACCCTCTAATACATGAGTTGAAACAGTTGTGGTCTACAAGAGTTCGTACATATACTGTTTGAAGAAATTTTTTTTTACGATGTGTGCGGTGCTTATGTGGACAATAAGCGACTTCCCTGCATACAGAATGCTATCAGGTTGGACGACCCATGAGAGGTTATCTTGTCCTTATTGCCTCGATCGGACATATGCGTTTCAGCTAAAACATGGTCGAAAACATGCTGGTTTGATTGTCTGGTTTCTACCAATCAACCATCTATATTAGAGAAACAAGTGGTTGCTTAGGTAGAATAAAATCGTGCGTGTCCCCCCACCAGTGTATTTATTTGGGGAAGATCTACAAGCGCAAATAGATCATTTTGGGGGAGTAGAAACGTTGAATCGTGGGGGAAATTGGCACACTCTAGCTAATATGCCTGATGGATACGGGATCAATCACAATTGGCACAAGAAACACATTTTTTGGGAACTTCCGTACTGGAAAGATCATCTGCTGAGACACAATCTTGATGTCATGCACATTGAGAAAAACTTTTTTGATAACATGATGCATACAATATTAAACGTGAAAGGAAGAACCAAAGATAGTGGAAAGTCAAGGTTGGACTTGCCCGATATTTGCAACAGAAATGAGTTGCACAAAATGAGCAATAAGAAATCACCAGTTCCTATATTTCGGTTGAGTCCAGAAGAAAATGTATTGTTGTTCAATTGGGTTTCATCTGACGTGAAGTTTCCTGATGGGTACGTATCCAATCTTGCTAAATCTGTTGAGAAATGACAAAAGTTTTCAGGGATGAAGANCGGAATGCTATCAGGTTGGACGACCCATGAGAGGTTATCTTGTCCTTATTGCCTCGATCGGACATATGCGTTTCAGCTAAAACATGGTCGAAAACATGCTGGTTTGATTGTCACCGCTGGTTTCTACCAATCAACCATCTATATTAGAGAAACAAGTGGTTGCTTAGGTAGAACAAAATCGTGCGTGTCCCCCCACCAGTGTATTTATTTGGGGAAGATCTACAAGCGCAAATAGATCATTTTGGGGGAGTAGAAACGTTGAATCGTGGGGGAAATTGGCACACTCTAGCTAATATGCCTGATGGATACGGGATCAATCACAATTGGCACAAGAAACACATTTTTGGGAACTTCCGTACTGGAAAGATCATCTGCTGAGACTGAGACGCAATCTTGATGTCATGCACATTGAGAAAAACTTTTTTGATAACATGATGCATACAATATTAAACGTGAAAGGAAGAACCAAAGATAGCGGAAAGTCAAGGTTGGACTTGCCCGATATTTGCAACATAAATGAGTTGCACATAATGAGCAATAAGAAATCACCAGTTCCTATATTTCGGTTGAGTCCAGAAGAAAAGGTATTGTTGTTCAATTGGGTTTCATCTGACGTGAAGTTTCCTGATGGGTACGTATCCAATCTTGCTAAATCTGTTGAGAAAGGACAAAAGTTTTCAGGGATGAAGAGTCATGACTGCCACGTGTTTATGCAACGATTACTTCCTTTCGCATTTGCCGAACTCTGTCGAGGAAATGTTCATGAAGCAATTGGAGGTAAGATACATCATCACATATAAAATTGTTGATATTAATTATACATGTTCAAATATGACAATATATAATTTTAGTTGTGCAGGCATCAAAGCATTTTTCCGGGATCTTAGTACACGGACGTTGTCAGAAGATGTAATTGCACAGCTGGCTGCTAATATTCCAATATTGTTGTGCAATTTGGAGAAGATATTCCCCCGACGTTTTTTGATGTTATGGAACATCTTCCCATTCATCCTCCTAAACTGCGAGGAAGTGAGTCCTTACGAGAGGTAACGTAACTATTTAATTATCCACTAATCAATTATTCATTATATATATTAATTAACATAAATAAATTAAGGTGTTAATTAATTTCCATGTATATATATGTATTTTGCAGCTTATTTGTTACCCAGGTACGAGAATGCATTGAAGGCGTTTCAGATGATGAAATAAACGATCGTAAAGATCATCACTTTGCTCAGTGGTTGAAGACGCAAGTAAGTTCATATATAGTTATAAATATTTCATTTAATTAGATCGATACTCAATCTAACATGTACACTTATCGGTATGCCTTCCAATATGGCATTTTTCTTGTTTAATTAACAACATAATTAAGAGAAAACCGTTGTAAAAGGCATGTTTTCTTGTTTAATTAACAACATAATTAAGAGAAAATCGTTGTTATATACAAATACTAATAAGGAGAACAAATTAAACACACGCACGTACACACAATGCAACTATAAACATAAACCGACTATTAAACTAAAATTCAAAATTTTAAAAATAAATTGTTTCCTAAATAATGGCATATCTACAAATTTATAAAACATTAATGTAAAATAAGCCCGCGCGAAGCGAGGGGATCAATCCCTAGTATATTAAATGGAACAACAATTATTTTCTAAGTATTATAAATGATTAAGGATATTGAATAATTACAAATTTATTTGTAACAGTAAATGCAAAATTTTAGAATGTTCTTACTGTTGTTTCAATAAAAAATTATATATTTAGAAATAGGGGAAAAAGCCTAAAATGTAAACAAAAAATGTAAAAAAAAAAGACAACACAAGAAATTATAAAAGAAACAAAATTTGAATAGAGATTAGATGAATATAATAAAGTTAGATAGTTCTATCTTCACATAGAGTAAATGTGTAAGTGTTTGTAGATGATTAGAAACAGGCAAACAAAAAAAATCTTATCACGTTCAAAATATATTAAATGGAACAACAATTATTTACTAAGTGTTATAAATGATTAAGGATAAAAAATGTGGTGATGTGGTTACGTCCGAAGATTAAAGATACTAAGTTCTTGAAATCAATAGATGGGACCATACCAAACGACGAAGAAACCATGGAGAGCATCAAGAAGATCGCAAAATGGGCTGAAAACTACACATCTCAAGAGGTTGAAAGTAGACCAGACATGTTTCAAACAGTGAACTATATGGTTCCTCTTGTGGAGCGTTGGGAGCCACCACCTGGCGAAGATGATTCATATTCATAGGATACCACGACTTTTCTAGAGAAGTTGCATAGATGGCAAACTGAAGCAGGCGAAGGAACATCTACGTCGGCCTAAATACTTCTACGATTCTTTTAGTTTCCTAAATACTTCATTACGATTCTTACGGCAAACTGAAGCAAAGGAACTCAACTTTTCTTACGATTCTTTTAGTTTCCTAAATACTTCATTCTAGATGCAGGTGAACCAAGCGGCTCCAAAGACGAAAAGACACAAACACAAACAAGTGGTCTCAAAAAAATAGAAATGTCTTATAGCTAGTCTTTTGGATTTTGTTAAAGGACCACTGCAGTAAGTTTCCAATGCCTTGTTTTGGACAAAACCAGAAAAATATAAATAAAAGCAAAATAAAATAAAAAGAAAAGCAAAAGAAAATAAAAGGAAAGGAAAAGCAAGAACATAAAAATATAACTGTAAACAGAGAGGAGCTCAAGAACGATTTTCCATCACATATCACCAATAATCCTAGGTTTAATGGATAGGACAAACTTGAAATCTGAAAACCAGAATTTATCTCCTTAGTTATTGAGACTGATAAACTCTGGCTCAATGTTACTAACAAGAAAACACAATATGAAAATAAAAAATATGGGAATAAAGTATTACGGCTTTTAGAATTAAGGAAGATTGAGTCTATTTTAAAAAAAAAACAATACTATTACTAAAACAATAAACGTGATATTCTTCTTTCCTTTTTGATTCAAAATTGTATATCTCTAAGCTCCGATATCTCTAAGTCTTTTGATTCAAAATTTTATTCGATTTTATTTAATCAATAAAACAAGGATTTCCGGCGCCACGAGGATATTCTCCTCTATAAAAAATGTTGGAACCTTCTTTTTCTAAAATGTTTTCATTGGTACCATTCGTGTCGGAAAATCTCTAATGAGTAGGGATTATTACCTTCACGTCCACTTTCAGCAATAATATCATCGCTAATCAATGCGCTGCTAACGTCCTTTATTTCCTTTGTTGTGGATTTTCTAAACTTGTATATCCATACCAATAAACCTATAATTGCTATGAGGACAAGTAGAGATCCAATTGTGGACCCAATGATTATGGCAAGTGAAACAACACATCTTGACCTATGCTCGAGAAAATAATTCATTGGTTTGTAGATAAGCTGCACGGATCTATGAAATTCTGGAACTATTCCACTCAAATTGTTGTTGGACACGTCGAGTATCCATAGAGAGGGAAGTGCAACCAAAGATGAAGGAATTTCTCATGTGAGTTTGTTTCCTTGGAGATGAACCTCTTCAAGATCATATAGAAATCCTATCGTGGGCGAGATTACATCGCCTAGAGACAAGCCTGAGAGGTTAAGAGAGACGACTTGAAAGGTGTTATAGTTGCATTTTAGTCCTTTCCATTTGCAATATGCAAAAGATGATATCGTTGACCATTGAGGAGGATGTGGTTGAAATGCTTTGGCCAGTGCCAACATTGCAGCTCTATCCTGCTGTATAGCGATAATGGCAACAACCATCAAAGATATAAGGCAGAAAAGTGACTTCGTCAATGTTAAACAAAATAAGAAGTCGTCAGTTTTATGTAATGTTATGTGTGGATTGAAAGAAACAAATAAAAAGGGCATGCAAAGAGAAAAAAGTGGTTATGTTATGGTTATAATGATTAGGATGACTGAAACACTTTTAGGAATAACCCAAATCAAAACACTGCAAGAGAACAGTCTATCACAATAGTATCGATGGGATAGAATCCACAAGGACCAAGGTTACTGATAAGCTCAAAATTAATACCCTAAAAGTACTAAAGCTATAACTGCAGTATACTAGGGATCGAACCACAAAGACTCAAGAAAATCACACAATAGATCAATTAGTTTCGAATTAAGCTAAGCAATTCAGTTGAAACAGAAAGTAATAAACAATAAAAGAGTTGATTAAATTCGATGAAGAGAATATAGGCCCATGGTGTTTCTCAGGAAATCAGAGAATGCAGATAACCAATCAGTCAGGATTCAGGTTATGCACGGTTCTTGAACTCAAATCACTAAGCTATAATTAACCAACTGTCGTTGCGAGAATTATCTAAATCTAAATCCCAGAATCCTAAATCTCTTTTCAAATCCTAAAGATCTAAACCAGCTTTAAAGTTCAGGTTTGATATGTTCACAAAACAACTAAACCAAATCTCTTTGCGGATAGCTATTTTGCTCACCCTAAGTTCTGTCAGATTATCAATTGCACTGTCGTGCCTAATCGATTAACCTAAGATGTAAGTTCCAGATTCGTCAACCTAGAATTAGCTTCGAGAACAACCTAAGGTGAAGAACTAATTCAGATTATGAATCCTAACCAATCAATTACCAGCACTCAATGAAATCTTTTATGAGAAAACCCTAAAACTAAAGTGGATATACTCAGACATGATTAATGGAACAGAAATCATAGATAAATAGAATTGCATAGAAGAAATCAATAAAAAACAAAGGGGTTCAGAATCGTCTCCCAAAAACCCTGTAACAAATATATTTCAAAGTCTGAAGAATCCAATAAAACTCTCATTTTTCAAAGTGGCTGAAAAACCTAATTATAATGCTAAAAACACGTTTTGGGGCTTCTTGTAAATAATAAAAACTTATGGGGCAAGGTGCAGATTCTTCAGATTTGTAAAAAGTCGCGTTTCCTTTTCCATGGACGACGGTATCGACTGATACCATAAGTGGTATCGATCGATACACGGGCAGTGAGTCACGTTCCTTCCTTCATGGTGTCAGTATCGATCGACACCAGGTGGTGTCGGTCGATACAAGGGCTTCAAATCGGCTGTCCCAGCTACACAATCTCTGTTTTGCTCCAAAAAGCTCCAGAATGCTTCAATATCTCCAATTATGCTTCAAACATGCCAAAACCTGAAAATGCTCTAAAAAACTACAAAAACACTAGAAAGACTCTAAAAACAAGACCTATATCATGGCTAAAAACAGGTAAAAACCATGATATATCAACTCGCCCAGACTTAGTCTTTGCTTGCCCTCAAGCAAACAGAAAGTTAAACCAGAGAAAGAGGTTTGAAAACACGGAGACTCACCTGTTCTTAAAACACTGCAATGACCCTTTTCCTCAGCTCTCCAGATATCACCTAACCAGTTTCAGATCTAACCACCATGTACTTCTCCGTAGACATTCGCAGCTACCCAGACTCCACACATTATTTCACAGCATTATCCATCCAAGCCTTCATCGCCAGTTTCATCGCTATAATCAATGCCAAGAACCTTCTAAACTCTTTTCCATACAATATCATGACAAAAGAACCAGCTGATTTTCACACTTTCGGTATTGTTTCTTCTCCCCCAAACTTATTTCTCATCATGTTCTTTTTTTTTTTTATAGATCCGCATATACACCACCGAATCCCCGGTTTTTCCCTCTCTATGTATCATAGGCGTAGGCAATAGTGATATCACGGAGAAATTTTCCCAACCTCGCTTCCAACCTTTGTGTAATCATTCCTTCACAAGTAGAATAATGGGATCGCTGGAAATTTTCCTAGCCCTCTGATATATCATGGTTCTTACCTGTTTTTGACCATGATATAAGTCCTTTTTATTGAGTCTTTCTAGTGTTTTTAGAGTCTTTTAGAGTCTTTTCAGGTTTTAGGTACGTTTGAAGCATAATTGGAGATACTGTAGCTGAGAAGGTCGATTTGGAGCCCGAGTATCGACTGATACCACTTATGGTATCGATCGATACCGACTGCGGAGAAACAAGAGTCGCGACTTTTCTGAAGTTTAAAGAAACTGCTCCTTGGTCCATAAGACTTTAATAATTACAATAAGCCCCAAAACGTGTTTTAGAATTATAATTAGGTTTTTCAGCCACTTTTGTTGGTAACGCTTTATTCTATTATGGTTTTTGTTGAGAGAGCTTTTGAGGGAGACAAGTCTGAACTTTGATTCGTCAGAGAGAAGATTTCGAACCCTTGTTTTACTCTATTTTTATTTTATTTATTGAAATATTATTCACTCATGTTGCTTTCTTTAATCTCCATGTTTGAGTAGTTTTCTTTTAGGTTTAGGGTTCTCATAAGGTTTTCTCTGTATGTTAGATAGATCGATTTATTAGGATTCATAATCAATTAAGTTCTTCACCATAGGTTGTTCTTAGTGTTAATTCTAGCTTGATCACCTAGAACTTAGATCTTAGGTTAATCAATTAGACACGAAAGTGTGATTGGAAACCTAACAGAACCTAGGGTGAGCAAAATAATTATCTGCAAAGAAATTTGATTTAGTTGTTTTGTGAACATATCAAACCTGAACTCTAAAGCTGGTTTAGATCTTTAGGATTTGCAAAGAAATTTGGAATTATAGGATTTAGACATAGATAACTCTCGCAACGACAATTGGTTAATTATAGCTTAGTGATTTGAGTTCAAGAACCGTGCATAACCTGAATCCTGATTTATTGTTTTGTTTGCATTATCTGATTTCCTGAGAGATACCCTAAACCTAGTTTTTCCCCATTGAATTTACAACCCACTTGATAGCTTAGTTGTTTTCTGTTTAATCGATTGACTTAGCTTAATTCAAATCTTGCAATCTATTGAGTGATATCTTGAGTCTTTGTGGTTCGACCCCTTACTGCAACTACTGCTTTAGTACTTTAGGGTATTATATTTGAGCATATCAAATTTTGGCGCCGTTGCCGGGGACTCTAATTTCACCATCAGATTTTAGCCGAGAATTTCGACTAAGTCCGACGATATCGGTCGATACTCGCCGTTTTTAGTTTGTTTTATTGTTTTTTCGATTTTTGTTACTTACGTCTCTTGACTTTTGTATTTCAGGTGTATGCCTAATCGCGAAACCAGGAGAAAGAAGAGCACAAAGTTGACTAATCTGTCCAACAAGGAGCTAACTGACTTAGAGCGCACGATCATGAAGCAGAAGAAACAAGCAGAGATGAACAATCAAGTTGTGTTCAATCGTGACGTGGCTGGAGCCTTGAGGGACCAGGATGGTAATTTGTGCAATGAGGCTGGACAGCGACTTGATGGAGAGGGAAACATCATAATCTCTCCAGTGGCTGTCGATGAGATTGCCGCGCAGCCTGCGCACAACAACGAGGTGAATCATGGGAATGCTATGGTTAATCGTGCTAGGACGCTTGGAGAGTACAACAAACCAGACCAGTTCTATGCCAATCAGTCTGCGATTCGTATTCCCACCTTTCAGAGGAATGACTTTGAGCTGAAGCCTGCATACTACACACTTGTGGGTCAGCACCCTTTTCATGGTCATTCTCATGAGCATCCCATTGATCACATTGAGAGGTTCGAGGACTTGGTCACTAGCATCAAGTACAATGGAGTGCCCAATGAGTTCCTTTTCTGTAAGCTTTTCCCATACTCTCTTGGTGGGGATGCAGCTTACTGGCTGAAGCAGTTCCCTCCAGGATCGCTGACTACTTGAACAGAGATGAAGAACGCGTTTCTGAACAACTTCTATGATGATGCGAGATCCGAGGAGCTGAGGAACAAGATCTCCCAATTTTCTCAGGGAGCGACAGAAGCTTTTAAAGCTGCTTGGGCGAGGTTCAGATCATATCAGAGAGATTGCCCGCATCACGGGTTTACTCAGGTTCAGTTGCTGGGTATCTTCTTCAGAGGAATCGATTTGAGGTATCAGATGGCTCTGGATGCTGTGAGCAATGGGAATTTCAACACGAGATATCTCGAAGATACTTATGTGCTGATTGAGAACTTGGCGTCTAGCAATAGCACCAGGAATGCATATTTTGAGCGGAAGAGGCTGAATGGGAGCATTGATGGGTCGCAGATTGCTGAGGTGCATGCGAAGCTGGATTCAGTGCATAATTTGTTGATGGGCAAGCAGCATAAGGCTGTTCACTTTGCTAATGAGGTCGAGAATGGTGATGAGGAGGAAGCAGGGGATGTTAATTACATTGGAGGTGCTGGTTTTCAAAATCAGCGATATCAGTACAACAACAACCGAGGCTTCACCAACAATGCTCAGCGAGGAGGATTCAAGTCTGATTTCAATCCCTTAGGTTTTGGAGCAAATACCTTTTGCCCAGAAACCAATGCAGAGCAGCGATTACACGCGTGCCTATGGGAGTTCGTCCTATCAATCTCCACCGCCCAAGACTCAGGAGAGCAGGGTCGAGTCTATGCTCGAACAGCTTCTCGAAGGACAATAGAAGATGACCGTGAATTTCAATGGGAAGATGGATGCTATGTACACAGACCTAAATGGAAAGATTGAAGCTCTTAGCATTCATCAGAAGAGGTTGGAAACTCAAGTCGCTCAGACCGCATATGCTGTGAAGAGACAGGAAGGTTTTCTTCCAGGGAAAACAGTGAATCCAAGGGAACATATTCATGCCATCACCTTGAGAAGTGGNATACTACACACTTGTGGGTCAGCACCCTTTTCATGGTCATTCTCATGAGCATCCCATGGATCACATTGAGAGGTTCGAGGACTTGGTCACTAGCATCAAGTACAATGGAGTGCCCAATGAGTTCCTTTTCTGTAAACTTTTCCCATATCAGAGAGATTGCCCGCATCACGGGTTTACTCAGGTTCAGTTGCTGGGTATCTTCTTCAGAGGAATCGATTTGAGGTATCAGATGGCTCTGGATGCTGTGAGCAATGGGAATTTCAACACGAGATATCTCGAAGATACTTATGTGCTGATTGAGAACTTGGCGTCTAGCAATAGCACCAAGAATGCAGATTTTGAGCGGAAGAGGCTGAATGGGAGCATTGATGGGTCGCAGATTGCTGAGGTGCATGCGAAGCTGGATTCAGTGCATAATTTGTTGATGGGCAAGCAGCATAAGGCTGTTCACTTTGCTAATGAGGTCGAGAATGTTGATGAGGAGGAAGCAGGGGATGTTAATTACATTGGAGGTCCTGGTTTTCAAAATCAGCGATATCAGTACAACAACAACCGAGGCTTCACCAACAATGCTCAGCGAGGAGGATTCAAGTCTGATTTCAATCCCTCAGGTTTTGGAGCAAATACCTTTGCCCAGAAACCAATGCAGAGCAGCGATTACACGCGTGCCTATGGGAGTTCATCCTATCAATCTCCACCGCCCAAGACTCAGGAGAGCAGGGTCGAGTCTATGCTCGAACAGCTTCTCGAGGGACAGTAGAAGATGACCGTGAATTTCAATGGGAAGATGGATGCTATGTACACAGACCTAAATGGAAAGATTGAAGCTCCTAGCATTCATCAGAAGAGGCTGGAAACTCAAGTCGCTCAGACCGCATATGCTGTGAAGAGACAGGAAGGTTTTCTTCCAGGGAAAATAGTGAATCCAAGGGAACATATTCATGCCATCACCTTGAGAAGTGGAAAAGAGGTCAGTACATGAGTGAAGAAGACCTCTACTCTAGAGAATTTTGTCATTCTTGCTGAAGATGACGACGATGAGGCTCCTGAAATCGCCCCAGTATCGATCGATACCAGCTAGCATCGGTCGATACCCATATAAGGATATGCCAAAGACGTTTTGGAAACAACAAGCATCGACCGACACCAGCCAGTGTCGATCGACACCAGTGCAGATACTTTCACAGGACATCTCAAGCCCTCGTGTGTCGATCGATACCAATCTTGTATCAATCGACACTGACCCTGAAGTCGAGAAACAGCCCGAGTTGAGTACATGAAGAGTCTATACGCCCAAGATACCTTTCCCTCGACTTCCTAGGAAGACCAAGAAGGAAGTGGAAGACTCCAAATGGAAGGCGATGCTAGATAAGTTGATTGTTGAGCTTCCTTTTGTCGATGCTATCAAGACTTCACCAGCCTTCAGGAGATAGGTCAAGCGGATGGTATCGAGCAATGTGAACCTTAAAGATGGAGTGATGATGCTTACTCATGAGTGCAGCACGATTCTGCTTAACAAGATTCCAGAGAAGCTACCAGATCCAGGGAGTTTTGTGTTATATTATACGATCTTCACCAAAAGATTTGAGCGTTCTCTATGTGATCTTGGCTCAAGTGTGAACCTCATGCCATACTCAGTTTCTCAACAAATGGGGATGACAGATTTCAAGTCCACTAGGATCTCACTGATACTTGCTGATCGCTCAGTGAGACTTCATGAAGGATTGCTCGAAGATGTTCCGATTAAGATTGGGAATTGCTTGATCCCAACTGACTTCATTGTCCTGGAGTATGATGCAGAGCCCCGAGATCCTCTTATTCTGGGAAGGCCATTCCTAGCAACAGCTGGTGCTTTGATTGATTGTAGGAATGGGAAGATAGCTCTTAATATCGGTGATTTGGTCATGACTTTTAACATGGAGAAGATGATGAAGAGACCAACCATCGATAGGTAGACTTTCTTGGTTGATACCTTCAGTGACATAGCTGAAGAGTATTTTCTGGAGATGCATCATGAGGATCCATTAGAGAGGGCGTTGGTCTGTTCAGCTGATTCAGAGGTGTACTTGAGTGAAGTAGCTGCTGGATATGCCATGATGCTCAACACAACTGGAGCAGTATCGACCGACACCACTGAGGGTATCGATCGACACCATCCGCGATCACCAGAGAAGTTGGCCGAAACTTCTGCGAAAGCTGCTGTGCTTGGTGATTGGAGTGAGGAGAAAGCTCCTAATGTCGAACTTAAACCACTCCCGACTGAATTGAGGTATGTTTTTCTTGGTCCTAATTCCACATACCCTGTGTTGATTAATGCTTCCTTGAATAACACATAGATTACCTTACTGCTGAGCAAGCTGCGCAAGTATTGCAAAGCTCTCGGCTATTCTCTTGATGACATTTCAGGTATCTCCCCAGATCTATGCATGCACATGATTCACCTTGAGGACGAGTCAAAGGCTTCAATTGAGCATCAGAGGAGGCTGAATCCGAACCTGAGGAAGTGGTCAGAAAGGAGGTGATAAAGCTGTGGGAAGCAGGGATCATTTATGCCATCTCAGACAGTTCTTGGGTCAGCCCAGTTCACATTGTGCCCAAGAAAGGAGGAATCACTGTGGTGAAGAACGAGAGGGATGAGCTGATTCCTACAAGGACAATCACTGGTCATCGGATGTGTATTGACTACAGGAAGTTAAATGCGGCCACAAGGAAAGATCACTTCCCATTGCCATTCATTGATCAGATGTTGGAGAGGTTAGCGAGTCACCCATATTATTGTTTTCTCGATGGGTACTCAGGTTTTTTCCAGATTCCTATATGATAGTTGGACTTTTTCCGGTCCGCACAATTACCCGTTGTGCACAATGCCTCAATCTAATGGCATGTCATTGCAGCACTTAGGGATCAAATCCACAGGGAAATAAGAACGACACACTAAGAATACATGACGCTATCTAATCTAAGCAAATATCTGGTTTTGGTTTTTTTGATCGAACAAATTAAAACATACAAAAAAGAGAAATGAAGAAGTAACGAAAGCTAAACACGTTTAATATCAAATTTAAACAAACGAATTCTCGGGTAAAGCAATCAACTCGGGTGATTCTTAATCTATTCTAGACACTCAAACATTCAATCAATTGCCTCCTTAGGCCCTAGATCACTACTAAATATTAATCCATGTCAATGGTATTAACCCTTTTCTTAGTCATCAATCGTCATAAACTTCCGTTCGCGATTCTATGACTAACAAGCAATAAGCACAAGTCTAATTAACCACAATTCACCTCAGACATCAATTTTCCGTTGGCTAAGATATGAAAAGCACTCATTGAATTCATTGGGGAATTTCATTGAACACCTTCCGGGCATGAAATTCCCTAGAGTTCTAAATCAACTTTGTCAAAGTTAATCTAGCAATAAGAACACTCAATGAGAAAGGAAATCAAGTAATCTACCTCTTAAACATCAAGAACAAACCTAAAATCACCCTAATCTACTTTACTCAAGAATCCTAAAAGAACTACTCACACATAGCTAAATCACAAATATAAACCGTACAAAAGAAAGACATAATGAAAATAAGAAGATTGATGGAAGAAAAGTAAGGAAATCTTTACTAAAATGGTGTAGATCTTGAAAGATACATGAACAAAAGTGATAAAAGAGAAGAAGAAGACTTTAAAACAGTAAAAAAAAGCTAAAAAGGACTAATTTTCGTCTATGGAGAGTTGTTGAGACTCCACCACTAAGTGTTGATTATATACACAAGTGGAGGGACCCAAAGTCAAGCCAAAAAGTCTTAAACACATTTTGATCATTTTATCGGCCTGGTTTATCGGCCATATGGCCGATAAAACCTTCCCCAGTGAGCCTTCATTCTCGAATGCATTCCCTTCGCGGCAGAGTTGACATGTGTTCACTAAATCGGATGTAACTCCTTCAATCGAGCTCGGAACGACTTGACACCACTTCCATTCGAAAGCTATCTCAATTTCTGACAACTTTGATGCAGAGGTCGAAAGCTAAATCGAAAGGGAAGGCTTCCTTATGAGTCGATCTTCTAGACACATGTTGTCGATGCTTGATCTTTGGTTTTATCGGGCACATTGTATCGGCCAGGTGACCGATACAAACTCTCATAGGAGCTGGTACTCTTCAACACTAGGTGAGCCATTTTATCGGTCCTCTTTATCGGCCATATGGCCGATATAAACTTCACCAGGGAGCTTTCATTCTCGGAAGCATCCTCCTTCGCGTCAGAGCTGATATGTGTCCACTTAATCGGCTGTAAATTCTTCAATATAACCCAGAATTAGTTGGAACTACTCCCATTGGAAAGCTAACTCAATTATCTACAACTTTGATGAAGATCTCCAAAGCTAAATCCAAAGGGAAAGCTTCCATCAGAGTCAATCTTCTAGACACATATACTTGATGCTTTTATCGGTTTGCTTTTATCGGCCAAATGGCCGATAAAATGGCTTGGCAGGAGCTTGACAGAAGTGACATCTTTGGATTTTCATTATGTGATTCTATCGGTCACTTATATCGGTCAACTCACCGATAGAGTGGCTTGACAGCCTCTCCTTCATGTTTTCCTTGCTCTTCTTGCCCCATTGACCTTCTATGGTTGCTATCCACACTCCTCTAACTTCTCCAACTCCAAAAACACATGAAAATGACTCAAAATGGTATGTACATGCAAATCCTTAAGACTCTAGAACACACTCCTAACGCTAAATGAGACACTTATGCATGAATATGTAACAAAGTATGCATGAATGAGAATAAAACACACCAAAATAAAGGGGTTAAAACATGCAAAATATGGTGTTATCACTATACATCCATAGGATCAGGGGAAGACGACCTTTACATGTCCTCATGACACATTCGCCTACAGCAGAATGCCATTTGGATTATGTAACGCTCCAGCGACATGTCAGAGGTATATGATGTCTATCTTCACAGACATGAGTGAGGAGTTTATGGAGGTGTTCATGGATGATTTTTCAGTTTATGGATCGTCATTCAAGAACTGTCTGGATAACTTGTGCAAGGTGCTACAGAGATGCGAGGAGAAACACTTGGTCCTTAATTGGGAAAAGTGTCACTTTATGGTTCAGGAGGGCATCGTTTTTGAGCACAAGGTTTCTAAGGTTGGTATCGAAGTTGACAAAGCTAAGATTCAAGTCATGACAAGCCTACAACCACCGAAATCTGTGAAGGACATTCGAAGCTTCCTTGGTCATGCTGGGTTTTATCGACGTTTCATCAAGGACTTCTCCAAGCTTGCCCGCCCACTCACCGCCCTGTTATGCAAAGAAGTCACATTTGATTTCACCCCCGATTGCCTTGCAGCCTTTGAGGAGATTAAGAAAGCCTTGGTGAGTGCTCCTATTGTCCAACCTCCAGATTGGAATCTACCTTTTGAGGTTATGTGCGACGCGAGCGATTTTGCAGTTGGTTCAGTTGGGTCAGAGGAAAGACAAGAAACTTCATGTTATCTACTATGCCTGCAAGACGTTGGATGATGCTCAGAGGAACTACATCACCACAGAGAAGGAGTTACTTGCAGTTCTTTTCTCTTTTGAGAAGTTTCGATCCTATTTGATTGGGAGTAAGGTGACCGTCCACACAGATCATGCAGCTCTCAAGTACTTGATGCAGAACAAGGATCTCAAGCCTCGCCTATGTCGTTGGGTCCTTTTGCTCCAAGGTTTCGACATCGAAGTTAAAGACAAAAAGGGCGTCGAGAACGGAGTTGCAGACCATCTCTCGAGGATGAGAATCGATGAAGACGTGCCTATTGATGATTTCCTACCTGAGGAGAACACTTACTTCATCGAGACTGGGTTTCACAGAGTTTCTGCCGAAAATCTGCAATTTTCACGAGCTGCAGGTTCTCTTTTGTTCTGATGGGATGTACAGGAGATGTATTGCAGAGTCTGAGGTACCAGAGGTGTTGTACCATTGTCATGGGTCTGAGTATGCTGGACACTTTGCTACTTTCAAGACAGTGTCCAAGGTTCTTCAAGCAATCTTTTGGTGGCCTACGATGTTTAAGGATGCTCATGCCTTCATCTCGCAGTGTGATGTCTGTCAGAGGAGAGGGAAGATCAGTAGGCGACATGAGATGCCACAAAACTTCATCCTTGAGGTGGAAATTTTTGATTGTTGGGGCATTGATTTTATGGGTCCTTTTCCTTTATCATGTGGGAACAGGTACATTCTGGTTGTTGTGGATTATGTGTCCAAATGGGTGGAAGCGATTGCTAGTCCAACCAACGACTCTTCAGTGGTTCTTAAGCTGTTTAAGTCCATTATTTTCCTTCAATTTGGAGTACCTCGTATTGTTATTAGTGATGGTGGCACTCACTTTATTAACAAGGTTTTCAAGAAGCTGCTGAAGAAGCATGGTGTGAATCATCGCGTGGCCACTCCATATCATCCTCAGACTAGTGGGCAGGTCGAAGTTTCCAACATGCAGATCAAGGAGATTCTGGAAAAGACAGTGGGTAAAACT
>PKMM01031202.1:0-38213 GCA_002933915.1 Eutrema heterophyllum | reverse complement strand
ATCGATCGACACCATCCACACGACAAAGGAGCTGGGTATTTCTTAAGGGACCGTGAGCTACAGATCGATCGATGTCAAAATTGCATCGACCAATATCCCTTGTATCGATCGATACCAGCACTGTATCGGTCGATACCCGTCACCCAGGTACGTCTCCTTCGATTTTCACCAATCCACTCAGCTCTTCTGTTTTTCTTTTACCAACTCTAGGCTAGATAACACTGGGGACAGTGTTGTTTAAGTCTGGGGGAGGTAGTTGCTGACAACGTTTTTGTTTTTCTTAGAGTCAGTCATTTTTGTGTCAAATTTGTTTTATTGAGTCAAAATTTTGTTGGAGATTATGATCTTGTTCTTGAATCTATTGCTTTAACTTCGCTTATGAGTGTCCATTGTTACAGAATCAGTTTTAGATTGGACTAATGAAAAATCCAAAGG
This sequence comes from Eutrema heterophyllum, assembly GCA_002933915.1. Lineage (NCBI taxonomy): Eukaryota > Viridiplantae > Streptophyta > Magnoliopsida > Brassicales > Brassicaceae > Eutrema > Eutrema heterophyllum. Next base: position 37,778 of record PKMM01031202.1, on the reverse strand, counting down.
CTGACCAGTTGACTAGAAAACACCCATGTTTGCAGTGGAGTTCATCGAAACCTGAGCCAAATTTTTGCACTTCATCGATGTGGTTAGTGTCCATAGAGCTTGATTCCTCATTCATATCTGACAAAGGAACCCATGTGTCTTAAAGTAATAGTATACCTCTCCCTTAATCTAAGTTAATGAATTAAAGCACGAAAATATGAGAGGATTTTCTTCTAGGTGGAGGGTTAGGAAAATTTCCAGCGATCCCATTATTCTGCTTAGAGGGAATGATCACACAAAGGTTAGAAGCGAGGGTAGGAAAATTTCCTGTGATACCACTATTTGCCTACGCCGTTGATGCATAGAGAGGGGAGGAACCGGGGATTTGGTGGCAAACACCATCGATACTCGCGTATCAAACCTTGATGTGTATGTGCAAATAAAAAAAAAAATAAAAAAAAAGAGAAGAGAATGAAATGAAATAAGTCTTGGGGAGAAGAAACAATACCAAAAAATGTGAAAATTGGGTGGTTCTTTTGTCATGATATTGTATGGGAAAGAGTCTAGAAGGTTCTTGACATTGATTACAACGATGAAACTGGCGATGATGGTTTTGAAGGATGAAGCTGTGAGATTATGTGTGGAGTCTGGAAAGCTATGAATGTCTACGGAGAAGTACATGGTGGTTAGATCTGGGACTGGTAAAGTGATGAGAAGACATTAGGGAAAAGGGTCATTGCAGTGGTTCAGGAACAAGTGAGTCTCCGTTGTTTTCAAACCTCTTTCTCTTGTTTGGTTTTCTGTTTGCTTGAGGGCAAGCAAAGGCTAAGTCTGGGGGAGTTGATATATCATGGTTTTTACCCGTTTTTGACCATGATATAAGTCTTTTTTATTGAGTCTTTCTAGTGTTTTTAGAGTCTTTTAGAGTCTTTTCAGGTTTTAGGTACGTTTGAAGCATAATTGGAGATATTGAAGTATTCTAGAGCTTTTTGGAGCAAAGCAGAGATCATGTAGCTGAGAAGGTCGATTTGGAGCCCGAGTATCGACCGATACCACTTATGATATCGATCGATACCGACTGCAGAGAAATAAGAGTCGCGACTTTTCTGAAGTTTGAAGAAACTACTCCTTGGTCCAGAAGACTTTTATAATTACAATAAGCCCCAAAACGTGTTTTAGGATTATAATTAGGTTTTTCAGCCACTTTTGTTGGCAACGCTTTATTCTATTATGGTTTTTGTTGAGAGAGCTTTTGAGGGAGACAAGTCTGAACTTTGATTCGTCAGAGAGAAGATTTCGAACCCTTGTTTTACTCTATTTTTATTTTATTTATTGAAATATTATTCAGTCATGTTACTTTCTTTAATCTCCATATCTGAGTAGTTTTCTTTTAGGTTTAGGGTTCTCATAAGGTTTTCTCTGTATGTTAGATAGATCGATTTATTAGGATTCATAATCAATTAAGTTCTTCACCATAGATTTTTCTTAGTGCTAATTCTAGCTTGATCACCTAGAACTTAGATCTTAGGTTAATCAATTAGACACGAAAGTGTGATTGGAAACCTGACATAACCTAGGGTGAGCAAAATAACTATCTGCAAAGAAATTTGGTTTAGTTGTTTTGTGAACATATCAAACCTGAACTCTAAAGCTGGTTTAGATCTTTAGGATTTGCAAAGAAATTTGGAATTCTACGATTTAGACCTAGATAATTCTCGCAACGACAGTTGGTTAATTATAGCTTACTGATTTGAGTTCAAGAACCGTACATAACGTGAATCATGATTTATTGTTTTGTCTGCATTCTCTGATTTCCTGAGAGATACCATGAACCTAGTTTTCCCATTGAATTTACAACCCACTTGATATCTTAGTTGTTTTCTGTTTAATCGATTGACTTAGCTTAATTCAAATCTTGCAATCTATTGAGTGATATCTTGAGTCTTTGTGGTTCGACCCCTAACTTACTGCAACTACTGATTTAGTACTTTAGGGTATTATATTTGAGCATATCACCCTCTACTCATAAGAAAATCATTTCATCTTTTTATGCTCTTATTTATTAACTTATAACAGGAGAGAGAGATATACCATTACTTTAAACACATGGGTTCCTTTGTCAGATATGAATGAGGAATCAAGTTCTATGGACATCAACCACATCGATGAAGTGAAAAAATTTGGTTCAGGCTTTAATGGACTCTGCTGGAAACATGGGTGTCTTCTAGTTAACTGGTCAGCCTTTGGATTTTTCATTAGTCCGATCTAGAACTGATTCTCTAACAATGGTCACTTAGAAGCAAAGTCAGAACAATAGATTCAAGAGTTTGAGGTGAATGTCTTGGGTCTTCACACCGGGCCATCTTCAGTCGGTGTCATGGGGAGGTAAACTCACTGTCCGGGTGAAAGTTAAGCACCAGACCAATTCCGTCCGGTGTTGATGACCGGTACTGCCCTCTCGTTTTGCAACTTCTCAACGCCGGGCCGTTCCCATCCGGTGTGCACGGTCGGTGTGACCTATACCGGGCCAACTTCGGCCGGTATTCAAGGGCGGTATGGGCTACGTTCCTCCATTCTACACACTCCCGTTTGCAAGACATTTCCTCTTGAACCATCTAGAGACCTATGAACACTTAACAAAACATTAAAAAGAACTAGAAAAGACTTAAAAAGAGAGAAATATCAATATATACAAGGATAAACATGAGAATGTCTCCCAAGTGCACTTTGTTTAACGTCACTAAGTTGGACGTTTGTTACCCTATTAGGCGGGTGATGGAGGAGTGTGAGCACTCCTTGGTGGATCCTTGAGCTCGAGAGTAAGGATCTTGCTCATGACTTCTTCGATACCCGTTGGACCTTTCTCTTTGAGCTCGGATGTGAGAAGTGCTCTAACATTTGCAAAGGGTTTAGACCTTCCCTTACACTTCACTTTGTACTCAACCACACCATCATCATAATTCCAAGGTGTGAGTGTCATGGTAGTAGGTTGGTTAAGCGTGAACTTATCCTCAGTGGGCTTGCTTTGTTCGTTGATGACAAGGGTGGGAGGGTGGGTTCCATTTGTTTTCTTCTTCTTGATCTTAGTGCTCTTACCCTTCCTTTGCCCCATGAAACTCTCAATCTCATTCTCCGTCGTGGTGGGGAAAAGAGATTCCAAGCAAACCCCATCCAATGCAAAGGCTTCCTCATCATTACCATAACCCAAAGCTTCCTCTTCATGAGATTTTCCCTCCTTTTCACATTCTTTTGGGGGTGGAGCCAAATCCATCGTCTCATAGCTACTCACATACTCAACTCTTTTGGGCTTGAACTTCGTCATCCTTGTAAACCATCACCTCTCTAGCATCGGCGTTAGAACCATAGAGAAGGTTAGAGATCTCTTCAATTGCCGTATCATGCTCATTAATCGTCTTCAATACCACAGCTTGTTCCTCAACCTTCTCCTTGCTAGCCACAATCGATTCTTCATATTGGGAGCCATGGAGGACTTCCTTAATCTCTATTAGAGGCTCCTCATTCTGATCAATCAAATGCTCTTCCCTTGAGAAGATAACATTACAATACTCCATTTGGCTCTCATCGATTTTTCCTTTGAGCTTCTCCATGGGGTTACTAGAAAGGGAACATCCTTGAGCATTTTGATGATCTAAATGCTTGATCTTAGAAGATAGGGCTTCAAACTTTTGGTGTAGATCATCATAAGAGCAATCAACCTTGTTATGAATCTCGGCCACCATCTTATTCAACTCATTTTCTCCATTAGCTTGCCCGGTTAAGAGTTGTTGAAGCATGCCCTTCATTTCAAGGTCTTGTCGTGCACCCAAATCCACATTATCCTCTTCAAACTGTGTAGTGGCATCAAAATCTCCATAAGAGTGAACTGATTTTCGAGAGGCATTGAGGAGCTTGTCTATCACTGTGGACTGCTTCTCTATTCTTTCGTTTAGAGACTTCATTTCCTTTGTTCTCCCTTGCTCCTCATTAGCACTCGTGGTTCTTGTAGCCCGATCATACTCATCACCATAGTTCTATTCGCTTTGGGCCAAGTTCTCCATAAGTAGCTTGCCTTGATCCACAGTGAGGTTTGTAAAACACCTTTTGCTAGCCACATTCAAGGTCCATCTATGCTCTTTATCAACTCCCCAATAGAAGATGCTAAGAATGGCTTCTTTTTTGAACCCATGATGGGGACAATCTCGAGTGTATCCTTTAAGTCTTCCCCATGCCTCGTGAAAGGTCTCATGTGTGCCTTGCTTGAAGCTCAAGATGTCCTTCCTAGTTTGGACCGTTCTTCGTGTGGGATAGAACTTATTAAGGAAGATCTCCTTGCAATCATCCCAACATTTGACTAAGTGAGATGGTAATACTCTCTCCCATTGGCTTGCTTTTTCTCCAAGAGAAAACGGAAACAAGATGAGCTTGATACTCTCATGGGGTACTCCTCCAATCCTAATTGTCTCACAAAACCTCTCATAGGAGTCCAAATGATCATAAGGGTTATCCACTTCCGTCCCCAAGAACCTACACTCTTGAATCAACCTAACCAAGCTCGATTTTATCTCATAGGCCTTAGCTTCAATTGGAGGAGGGTGGATCCCATATCTCGATCCACGACAACAAGGAGCGTCAAAACTTCCAACCGTTGGCTTGTCCTTTGTAGCTTGGGTCGGAATTGATGCTAATTCTTGACATTGTGGCATTTCTCGAGGTTTTGGGGCTTGAAGAATGCTTCTTTGGTCGTCCATCTCTTGAGGTTGTAGATCTTCAAGAATGTCTTTTTGATTGACCACCTCAAACAACTCAATCGATCTTGTCTTCCCATATCTCTTCTTTTGATTATGTTACATTTGAAAGCACAATAGAACTAAGGAAGACAAGTTAGTAGCAATAAATAAAAGAAAATTCATCATGTCAACAAGATGCATGCACTTAGCTATATGAATTAACATAGTGTAAACAAAAGCTTAGTCTTAAGTAGAATCTAAATTCTAATGGCTATCGCTAAACCTCCCCGGCAACAACACCAAATTAATAGTAGGACTTTTTCAAGTCTTAAGTCAATTACTCAAATCCCACTCATGTCATTGTGGTATTTAAGATATCGAACCAAGGAGGTATGATGCTAACACACTAGAAATCCAAGAAACTATATAAGCTAAACAAATCAAGTGGTTTTAATCTAACAACCTCATGATTCAAATTTAAACAAAGCAAACCAAACAAGAAACTAAACACTAAACGAGATTAAGACAATCATTAAAAAGAGGATCATTGGGTGAGGCGATTAATTTGTGGGAATCTTAAGCTAAGCAATGATGTCTACACAATCACACAAGTGCATTTCCTTAAGCCTAGAACACTAATCAAGATTAATCTAATCTCTTAGCACTAATCACTTTGTTAATTACAAATTCAATATCAAATTCTCATTTGTGAATAAGCAATCAACAAGCATTAAATAACAAGTTCCAATAGCCAAAGTTCATCTTAGACAATCATTCTCATGAGCTAAGTGTGAAAATCTCTTATTTAGTTCATTGGGGAATTTCATCAAACACCTTGTGTGCATGAAATTCCCTATGATCTAAATTTAACTTTCTCAAGCCTAATCTAGCATTATAAACACTAAATAAGAAAGGAAACAAGACAATTAAGCTCTAGACATCAAAGATTAACAAAGAAACCCCCTAATCTACCAAACCCAAATGATCCAAGAAGAACTACTCACTAATCATGAAGAACACATCAAATCTCATGAAAGAGGTGTTGTTAATCATGATTAGAGAATAGGAAGATGAAAACTTAAAAGGGAACTAAGAGAAACAAACTTTAAAGTGCATTAAGAAACTCAAGATCCCTCTTACAATCACTTAGAACCGTAAAAGGAGAGGTTTTTAGCAAGAGAAAAATAGATGGCCTCTACAAATTAGGTCTAAGGCCTTATATACAAGTTTGGGCCGTGTCCCTAATACCTGGCCGTGGTGGCCCGGTATGCCTAGCCGGTATTGGTGGTCTTTGGTCGGCAGCTTTCATACCGGGCTGGTGCAGGCCGGTACAAGCGGCCGGTGTTGGTGAATTGCTTCTACGTCGGGCCGAGACGGGGAGGTACAACAGGCCGGTAAACACACTGTTTGGGAGAAGGTTAAACACTGGGCTGTCACACCTGGTGAGAGTGGGCCGGTGTGAGGGTCTTGAAGTTGCAACGCCGGGTGGAGGTCGAGGGGTGCTAGGGGCCGGTATTGGTCATGTCTCGCCAGACGGATACACCTTTGGTAAAACTCTGATATCTCCTCGAATACATGTCCGAATGGCCTCACACCACTTCTAATAGACAGCTAGCTCATTTGTCTACAAATCTCATGAAGACCTTGGAGGCTGAATCTGACTGAAAACCCTTCGTTCTGCCAGTTCTTTCAGGCGCTTCGGATGAACCCTTCCTTCTCTTATGCTCCTTCACTCCAAACATCATCAATGTGTCTCCAAACACCTAGAAAACACTCCAAACGAATTCAAGACTCACTAAGACCTATTGCAAACTACCTAAGCCCTAATTTAGACTAAAACACTAAGAAAGCTATGAAAAACACATGCATGAGACCTAAAATGCTAAGTTAAATGCACGCTAAAAGGGGTAAAATATGGGAATATCAGTCTTCTCCTTGTAAATCGTTCTCATAGGCCATATGACGTATCTCTTCCAGCTCATGTAGTTGCATCGTCCTCCTTTCAGAAGCAGATTTGATGTCAAACTTCAGCAACTTTACAGCCCATGCTACCTTGTACTCGAGCTCCACATGAAGATGGCACGATTTTCCATAGACAAGATGGAATGGTGTCATGCCTAAAGGTGTCTTGTAGGCAGTCCTATACGCCTAGAGAGCGTCATCTAGCTTTGTAGCCCAATCTTTCCTCGTTGTGTTCACTGTGTTTTGCAGGATGCCCTTAATCTCCATGTTCGAAATCTCGACATGTTCACTCGTCTGCGGATGGTAAGGAGTGGCTATGATATACTTTGTTTTTACCGTTTTCTAACACATGTTTTGCTGTTTCTTTTGAGTATTTTATCGAGTCAAAGTTCGTTTTTAGAGTCTTTTAGTTCTTTATTTAGTTATTGATAAGCTTAAAATTAATACCCTAAAGTACTAACAGCTTGTCGATTGTAGTATTTAGGGGTTGAATCCACAGAGACTTAAGAATCACACAATAGATTAAATAGAATAGAATTAAGCTAAGTAAATCAATGAAAAGGAAATAACAATGCAAATTAAACTGTTGTAAATTCAATGGAGGAAAGATAGGTTCAGGGTATTTCTCAGGAAATCAGAGAATGCAGATAAACCAATTAATCAGGATTAAGGTTATGCACGGTTCTTGAACTCAAATCACTAAGCTATAATTAACCAATTGTCGTTGCGAGAATTATCTAAATCTAAATCCCAGAATCTCAAATCTCTTTGCAAATCCTAAAGATCTAAACCAGCTTTAAAGTTCATGTTTGATATGTTCACAAAACAACTAAACCAAAATCTCTTTGCGGATAGCTTTTTTGCTCACCCTAAGTTCTGTCAGATTATCAATTGCATTGTCGTGCCTAATCGATTAACCTAAGTTCTAAGTTCCAGATTTGTCAACCTAGAATTAGCTTTGAGAACAACCTAAGGTGAAGAACTAATTCATATTATGAATCCTAACCAATCAATTACCAGCACTCAATGAAATTCTTTATGAGAAAACCCTAAACCTAAAGTGGATCTACTCAGACATGATTAATGGAACAAAAATCATAAATGAATAGAATTGCATAAAAGAAATCAAATAAGAAACAAGGGGTTCAGAATTGTCTCTCTAAAAACCCTCCAACAAATCTCTCTGAAAGTATGAAGAATAAAATAAAGCTTAGCCAACAAAAGTGGCTGAAAAACCTAATTATAATGCTAAAACACGTTTTGGGGCTTCTTGTAATAATTAAAGTCTTCTGGGCCAAGGTGCAATTTCATTAGACTTGTAAAAAGTCGAGTTTCCTTCTCCATGAACAACGGTATCGACCGATACCATTAGTGGTATCGATTGATACACGGGCAATGACGCGCTTCCTTCTTTCATGGTGTCAGTATCGATCGACACCAGGTGATGTTGGTCGATACAAGGGCTTCAAATCGCTATACGATCTCTGCTTTGCTCCAAAAAGCTCCAGAATGCTTCAATATCTCCAATTATGTTCTAAACGTACCTAAACCCTGAAAAGACTCTAAAAGACTCCAAAAACACTATAAAGACTCAATAAAAAAGACTTATATCATGGTCAAAAAGGGGTAAAAACCATGATATATCAGTTATCTCAGGTAAAAACGCGTTTAAGGAAGAAATTGGAGTTGCATGGGCAAAAACGCATGGAACCGTGCAGAAAAGAGCAAAATCGATCGATGCAACACCCTCAGAGAATTCCAAATCGATCGATGCAAGGAGTGCATCGATCGATGTGATATCATCAGAGAATTTCAAGTCAACTGATGCAAGATCAAAGCTGATCGATGCAAGACCGGAGCCGATCAGTGTAACCCCATCAGAAGGTCCAAAACCGCTTAAATTCTCTATTCAGACTTTTAGCTTTTGGAATTTGTAAGCTTTAGGAGAAGAATCTCTGCATCTACCGAGAAGAATTATGAACCCTTTTCTCTTTGATTAATTTATTATGAGTTTTTCTCCATCCCTTTGCTTGTTCCTTGCTATTATGTCTAAGTAGTTTCATAGTTAGGTTTAGGGTTTCAAGGGGATCTATGAATCATTGAATTAGACACATATAGGGATTTATCTTTTGATGTTTTCGCTTATCGTTGTGTTCATTGCTTAGGCTGAATTGATCACTTAGTCTATGATCCAAGGTTTAACCTATTCATCAAAAGTGCTATAGGTTGCTAGAAAGAACATAAGCGAGCGAATCATCCTTAGCCAACGAAAGCTGATGTTAAAGCGATTCATGAACATATCGAACCAACTCGTTAAGGCTGATATAGAATTCTAAATTCAACGACAGTTAGGATCTTAGGTTGCTAGATTTAGTAATCAATACCACGACAGTGGATTGGTTAAATATTTATGTTTGAGTTTGAAACTTGCGTTAAATGATTCCCTAAATAGTTGTCTGATTCATCATCTCTGGATTCCTGCGAGGAAACCCTCGACCTAGCGTTTTTCCTCTTATTGAATTTACATCGGTTTTAGTTATTTTCATTACTTGGCAAATCAAACCATATTCTCGTCTTAGCTTAAATTCATCTTGTGAGAATCGTGGTGTAACATTGGTCTATGTGGATTCGATCTCATCTATAATACTATGATAGACTGTTCTCTTGCAGTGCTTTTATTTGGGTATTCTAGAACCTCGTTTCAAGAATTGGCGCCGTTGCCGGGGACCAATAGCGTTACCTTCAATTCTGAATTTGAAATTTAGTCTAAGATTTACTAACGTATTATATCTTATTCTCTTGTGTTTTTTAGGTGAATAACCAAAAGCTGGGTAGAGTTACCAGAAGCAAGGGCTCCGAGAACCTTCTTGAGCTTGACAACCAAGAGCTAGCAAGATTAGATCGTACGAGCAGAAAAGCAAAATCAAATCTCGTCATCATGGACGATCATAATGACAACCAACAGGGCGCTGCAGCTGCCAAACTTCAGAGGCTACAACAACAAGTGCAGCAGTTGCAACTACAACAGCAACAGCAGCAGCAGCAGCAGCCTGCCATCAGAGACCCAGACACGCCCCACACTTTCTACCAGAACAAAGCTGCTATCTGCCCACCATATGTTACGAGGCAAGATTATGAGATAAAACCTCAGATGATCGCATTAGTGAAGCAGCACATGTTCCATGGTTTGCCTGCAGAGCATCCAATGGACCACATTGAGAATTTTGAAGAGATTTGCAGCACCACTCGGTCAAATGGGGTACCTGCTGATTACCTCAAATGCAAGTTATTTCATTTCTCTTTGGCGGACAAAGCTTTGAGATGGCTCAAGTCACTACATGCTGGGTCATTGACTACTTGGGACCAATGCAAAGCTACTTTCCTGGATAACTTCTATACCAAATCTAAGACAGCTTCATTGCGGAATAAAATCACTACTTTCCAGCAGCATGTAGGAGAGTCTTTTTGCGAAGCCTGGGAGAGGTTCACAGAGTATCGTAGAGAATGCCCTCATCATGGGTATTCAGATGAGCATATTCTTACCATCTTCTACGATGGAGTTGAGTGGGATTACAAACACGCTCTTCATGACCAAAACTAAGGAAGGAGCGTACCAGTTGATAGAGAACTTGGCTCCAAGTTCTGGAAATCGCTGCCCTGAGTACGACAGGTCTAAACGGGTCAACAGTGTGGATTCACAGAAGATTGATGAGCGGACCGCGAATGTGAACTTGTTGCTGAAGGGAAATCAGAGAGGTGTGCAGTCTTGCGACGAGACAGGAGATGCAATTTTCTGTCGGGGATTAGCTAAAGATGAGAGTGATGAGATGCAGGAAGTGAACTTTGTTAGCGGGCAAGGGTATGCGCAGAACAGAGGTTTCAACCAGAATTTCAGGAACCATCTGAATATGTCCTATAGGAGTACCAACGTCGAAAACCACCAAGATCAAGTCTACCCCCAGGAAGCTCAACAATCCCAAGGAAAAACTTTTGTGTAAAACGCTGGCGTCTTAGGTTTTTCTCACGGCTTTCAAGGTCAGAACAATTTCCAAGGTGGATTTCAGCAGAAACAACCATTCAACACCTTCCAGACAGCATCACCAGCCCCATTCCAAGTTCATACGAGCTCTGCGAATGGCTCTCAAGATGAGCTTAAGGTACTTATGCAGCAACTCCTACTCAACCAACAACAGTCTGCTAAAGAGATCAATGTCAAAGTGGATGGGATGTATCATGATATGAACATCAATAGCAAGTATGAGTATCTTGCTACACATGTGAAGAAACTCGACACACAAGAAGCACAGACTGCTGATGCAATCAAGAGACAGCCAGGAAATCTTCCAGGAAAAGTAGAGACAAATCTCAGAGAGCATTGCAATGCAATCACTGCTCAAGGAGAAATGAAAAATATACCTGAGTTGAAGAATGAGTTGGAAGCACATGATGTTGCAACATAGAAGAAACACGCTTCCAATACCCCACCACCATATGTTCCTAAGGTGTTATACCATATGCCACCCAGACACCTCATGAAGCCTATTAGTGTAGAGAAGTTGAGTGGTTTTGATAAGTTGGTGAGGAGGATTCCCCATGAGATCTCAGTTGAAGAAGCCTTGGAAGACCGACTTCTATTAGATTTCTTCCACAATTGCAAAGAGACTCTAGAAGAGATAAAGACACTCTTCATCAAGGCAAGGAGCACACCACCACCAATAAAGTAGTTGTCTAAGATTGAAGACCCCGGAAAGTTTGCTGTTCCATGTTCTATCTTCGGAGTTGAATTTAAAGAATCTCTTGTAGATTCTGGATCTAGCGTGAATCGGATGTCGAAGGCTGTTGCAGAGAGGTTGGGAATTGCCGATATGAAGCCTCCTCAGATGACTCTTGCGTTCGCCAACTCCTCTACCACAACCCCATATGTTATCATCCCTGATTTGCTTGTTAATGTAGGAAATTGCATGGTTCCTACTGATTTCCATAATACAAGAAAACAGGGTGTTTTCCGACGGAATTTCCGATGGATTTCCGACGGGAATTGGACGAAAGTAACATCCGTCGGAAATCCGTCGAAAACCAGGACCCGTCGGAAATTTCCGACAGGTTTCCGACGCGAATGATCCGTTGGAAACAAACCGACAGATGATGTAGCCGTTTGACGTTGCCGACGAATTTTTGACGACGACCATCCGTCGGACACATTCCGACGGGTGTCCGATGGATTATAGCCGTTTGAAATAATATATACGTTACATAGCCGTTTGAATATAGCCGTTAAATCCGTCGGAAATCCGTCGGAAAACGCATACAATTTCCTTATAAAAACGTATTCACCCTCTCATTTACAATCACAAAAAAAAACCTCTCATCTACAATTCCTTACAAAAATATCTTCTTCAGATCCTTATAATTATTTTTGATCATGGATGGACAAGCCTCATCAAATTCCAGACATGGGCCTAGGTACGGAAGAATTCAGAGAAGGTCTGCATGAATTCATGGCATTTCCGGCTAAGCAGAAGAAAGCGAAAAAAACCGGTAAAATCTACTGCCCTTGTACGAATTGTCAAAATCGTAGATTAATCGTGATAGATGAAGTATGGTCACACCTTTATTGTCATGGGTTTGTGTCGGGTTACAAGATTTGGTATTATTATGGAGAAAATGATACAATGGTTGATAATTATGTTAGTACTAGTGAACAGTATATTGGGGATAGCGTTAGCTTAGAAGAACCTGCAATGGAAGTAGAAAGTAATGTAGTTCACGTTCAGATGGTGAACGATGCATTCTGTGAAAGTATGCCATCGGTTCCTGAGTATGGAGATAGAGGGGAAGAACCTAACGCAGAAGCTCGGAATTCTTTGATATGTTAGACGCTGCTAAAAATCCTTTATATGATGGGTGTAGAGGTGAACATTCCCTTTTATCAGCTGCAACTAGGATGATGGGTATAAAGACGGATTTCAATTTGAGTGAGGAGTGCATGGATGCAATCACTGATTTTGTGAAAGACATTTTGCCAGAAGATAATCTTGCACCGACATCATACTATGAGATACAGAAACTTGTTGCTGGGCTAGGATTCCCGTATTAGATGATAGATGTATGCATCGACAACTGTGTGATATATTGGAGAGAGGACGCAGGCCGTTCGACATGTCGTTTTTGTCGCAAACCTCGGTATAAGGAAACAGGTGGAAGAGTGTTAGTGTCATATAAACGGATGTGGTATTTGCCATTAACAGATAGATTGAAGAGGTTATATCAGTCAGAGCGCACAGTGGGAGCAATGAGATGGCATGCAGAGCATACAACGGATGGAGAAATCGCCCATCCGTCAGACGCATGAGCATGGAAACATTTTCAATCAATGTATCCCAGCTTTGCGTATGAGGCGAGGAACGTATACCTTGAATTATGTACCGATGGTTTCAACCCTTTTGGGAAGCACGGCATACAATATTCTTTGTGGCCAGTAATTGTAACACCTTACAGTTTGCCGCCATCTTTGTGCATGAGACGGGAGTTCTTGTTCCTTAGCATTCTTGTTCTTGGACCAGAGCATCCGAAGAGGTCACTTGATGTGTTTTTGCAGCCATTGATTTATGAGTTGCGAATGTTATGGGACCAAGGTGTTGAGGCGTTTGATGTTTATTGTCAGCAGAATTTTGTCATGCGGTCGGTACTTATGTTGACCATTAGCGATTTTCCAGCATATGGCATGTTATCAGGATGGACAACGCACGGAAGGTTATCGTGTCCGTACTGTCAAGATAACACAAATGCGTTCCAATTGAAGCACGGACACAAAACGTCTTTGTTTGATTGTCATAGGCGATTCCTACCTAGCGATCATCCTTATCGTCGGAGCACCACATTGTTTAGGAAGAACCAGAAAGGAATTGATGGTCCACCTCATGAGTTAGATGGACAGTATTTGTTGGATCAGTTCAGAGATTTTGGTGCATATAGGACCGTTGATTGTGGTGGTAACGGGCATCATCCTGTTGATGGTTGTGGCAACGTACATAATTGGCACAAGAGGAGTATTTTCTGGGATTTGCCTTATTGGAAGGACCATCTTTTGAGGCATAATCTGGATGTCATGCACATTGAGAAGAATTTTTTCGACAACATTATGAACACCGTTCTCAATGTCCAAGGGAAGACGAAGGACAATTTGAAGTCTAGATTGGACTTGTCAGACATTTGTTCTCGTAGAGCACTACATGTGACAGGACAATGGGAAGCCTCCGGTCCCGGCTTTTCGTTTGGATGAACCTTCAAAGGCCGCGTTTTTTTACTGGATTGCCGAAAGTGTTATATTCCCGGACGGATACGCATCTAACCTCCGGAGCTGCGTTGATCATGGAGAAGGGAAGTTTACTGGGATGAAGAGTCATGATTGCCATGTGGTGATGCAGTGCCTCCTTCCATTTGCCTTTGCATGTCTTCTACCACGTAATGTCCACGAAGCAATTGCAGGTACAATCATTAAATTATTTTGTTAATACTTTACACAATATATACTTTAGTATTTAATTATTCATTTGTTATCCATATTTTGCAGGGATTGGTGCCTTTTTCCGAGATATATGTTCTCGCTCTCTTACATCAGACGGTATCCGCAATCTTGTGGATAATATACCTGTAATCCTTTGTAATTTGGAGAAGATATTTCCACCTTCCTTCTTTGATGTTATCGAACATCTAACAATTCATCTCCCTCGAGAAGCAGAGCTTGGAGGCCCGGTTCAGTACCGTTGAATGTATCCTTTCAAACGGTATATGTTTCATCTAAAGAAAAAGGTGAATAATTTGAGCAGAGTGGAGGGTTCTATTGTCGCACAGAGTATCAATGAAGAACCTTCACATTTTGCTCCATTACTCCAAATGTCTCCAAAACACCTAGAAACACTCCAAATGCATGCAAAAACTCTCTAGGACCTAATGCAACATCCTAACCTCTAATAAAGACCTAAATGCAAGACAAAACCATGATTATGCATGCAAATAACACGAAACTCTAAGTAAAATGTATGCTAGAACATGTAAAATATGAATATATCAGTCCGCACCAGCGGCACCGCCGCCACCTCCACCTGCACCAGCACCGACACCAGCACCTCGACCTCCTTTGGTATATGCGGAATTGACGATCGGGGATATTTTGCAGTCGTCGGGTCATGATGGTTTACCACGGTTAGATCCGCGACGGCCGCCTAACACTTTTTGGTACGTAATATTTTTTTTTTTTCTTCTTTTTTTGTAATTATTTTTTTTACTCATAATTATAGTTTTATTTCTCAGGTTTAAGGAAGATAACAAAGTCGGCCGGAGTGTGTCTGACACCATTAAGGCCTATTTCGAGGAGCCTCACCACAACTGGTATGCGGTTCCGGATGACGTTATCGAGATGTGGTTCAAATGTTTCGCGGTAATTTATTCGCTTCTATTTTTTTTTTGAGAATTAATTATTTTTATTTAATGATATCGTTTCTAATTTTTTTTTTTTTTTTTTATAGCAAAAATGGCACTGGGACATTGGGATCAACGAGATGGTGAAGACGCAGTTTAAGAAGAAGTGAAAATTGCGGCTCAACAATACCGTCTCTGATTGGAAGAGGAAGTGGGAGGTTAATGGCGATGAGGCGAAGCCCCTATACATGTCTTCCGAAGTTTGGAACGGCCTGAATACCTACTGGAAGAATCTGCATTCGCAGGAAGTGGCCGCTAAGTGTTCGGCTTCTCGGAACACTGTCGGTCCAGACGGTCTTCCGGCGGTTATGCCGCATACATCGGGTCAAACGTCTTTTGCGGGAAGGCGCCTTCAAATGGTAATTGTTTTCCGTTAATTTCTATTTTTGTGATTTTAATTATTATTAATTAAAATTAACCATTAACCATTTTTTTTTTTTTGGAATGTCGTTTGGTTAGGCAAACGGAGGCGAACTTCCTCCAACGACCAGAGTTTTTGAGGAAACTCACAAAAAGAAAGATGGCTCTTTTGTGGATCCTCGAGCGGAGAAGGTCTTCAATGACGTCCAGGCAAGGATCGCCGAGCGTCAAACTCAATTCTCTCAGCAGCTATCACCTGGCGGTAGCTCGGTCCAATCCACTGCGGCTTTGACCACAACCAGATGGACGAGATATGCGAAGAGGTAATAATAATCAAATTATATTTTTACTGAATTATTTTGTATTTAATTTATTAAATTTAACGTTTCTTTTTTGAAGGTTGCCCCGAAGAAAAAACGCAGAATTTTAGGGATGGGATCGATCAGAGAAAGTGTTGTCGCCTCGTCTTCCTCACGTCTTCCGTATGACGATCCGGTTGAGTTGCGGAACGAATTGAACACCGCCCACTCCGAGATCAACACTTTGCGGGCGAAGCAGGTGGTATACGATGAGAAGATCCAAGTCTACGATAAAACGATTAACTCGTACAACTCACTCTTCGATATTCTTGCCGCGAGTAACCCCACTTTGGCGGCCGCACTGAGGAAGCAGCAGCANTATTAATATTATTTTTTATTAATTATTAACTTATACATCGAATTAGAATTTACATCGATCTATAGTTTACGACGAATTTACATCGATTTAATTTTACATCGGTTTACCAACGAATGTACATCCTTATATTACGACGATTTTACGACGGATTACCGATTCAAAAATTTGAGATATCGATGTAAAATCGATGTAATGTCTTTACAACAAAATACTAACGCGGTAACTTTTGTCGTAATGTCGTTGTAAATTTATATCAATTGTACGACGGATTATGTACGACGATTTGTATTCGTCCTAGTTTTTACGACGGATTTATGACGATTCTCGAGTAACGACGATCATTTTACGACGATTTGGCAATCGTCGCTAATCCGTCCCAAAGCCTGTTTTACATCGATTTTACATCGATTATGTCCGTTGTAAACGACCTGTTTTCTTGTAGTGTACCCCATTCGACTTGGTGGTGCTGCAGATCTCTTCGAAATTCTCAATGTGGTCCATTGGATGCTCTGCAGGCAAACCATGGAACACGTGCTGCTTCACCAATGCAATCATCTGAGGTTTGATCTCATAATCTTGCCTCGTAATAGCTGGTGGACGGATGGCAGCTCTGTTCTGGTAGAAAGCATGAGGCGTGTCCAAGTTTCCAATGGCAGGCTGCTGCTGCTGTTGCATTTGCAATTGAAGTTGTTGTAACTGCTGCACTTGCTGTTATAGCCTCTGAAGTTTGGNGACCTGTTTTCTTGTAGTGTACCCCATTCGACTTGGTGGTGCTGCAGATCTCTTCGAAATTCTCAATGTGGTCCATTGGATGCTCTGCAGGCAAACCATGGAACATGTGCTGCTTCACCAATGCAATCATCTGAGGTTTGATCTCATAATCTTGCCTCGTAATAGCTGGTGGACGGATGGCAGCTCTGTTCTGGTAGAAAGCATGAGGCGTGTCCAAGTTTCCAAAGTTTCCAATGGCAGGCTGCTGCTGCTGTTGCATTTGCAATTGAAGTTGTTGTAACTGCTGCACTTGCTGTTATAGCCTCTGAAGTTTGGCTGCCGCAATGTCTTGTTGGTTGTTGTCAGATCGTCCATGATGACGGGATTCGACTTTGCTTTTCTGTTCGTTCGTTCTAACCTTGCTAGCTCTTGGTTGCTGAGCTCACGAAGCTTCTCGGAGCCAGCTTTTCGGTTAGTCACTTGAAACAGACAAGAGAGCAAGATAGAAATTGTTAGTAAATCTTAGACTAAATTTCAGTTTCAGATTCGAAGGTAACGCTATTGGTCCCCGGCAACGGCGCCAATTCTTGAAACACTTTCAGGAATAACCCAAATAAAAACATTGCAAGAGAACAGTCTATCACAGTAGTATAGATGGGATCGAATCCACAAGGACCAAGGTTACACTACAAATCTCACAAAGTGAAACTAAGCTAAGACGAGAAGATGGTTTTGATTTGCAAAAGTAATGAAAGCAACTAAAAGCTATGTAAATTCAATGAGAGAAAAACGTTAGGCCAAGGGTTTCTTCGCATGAATCCAGAGATCATGAACCATACAATTATTCAGGGAACGATTTAACACAAGTCTTGAACTCAAACATAAATGTTTAACCAATCTACTGTCGTGGTATTGGTCACTAAATCTAACAACTTAAGATTCTAAAATGTCGTTTGAACTTAGAATTCTATACCAGCATTAACGAATTAGTTTGATATGTTCACGAATCGCCTTAGCATCAACTTTCGTTGGCTAAGGACAATTCGCTCACTTATGTTATTTCAAGCAATCTATAACACTTTTGATGAATAGATTAAGCCCTAGATCAGAGATAAGTGATCAATTTAGCCTAAGCAATGAACACAACAATAAGCGAAGACCACAAGAGATAGATTCTATCTATGTCTAATTCAATGACTCATAGATTCCCTTGAAACCCTAAACCTAACTATGAAACTACTCAGACATGGAAGCAGAGAACAAACAAGGAGATAGAGAGAAACTCATAATCGATAAATAAGAAATCCAAAAAGGGTTCAGAAATTCTTCTCAAAAGATGTAGAGATTCTTCTCTCCAAGCTTACAAAATTGCCAAAGCCAAAAAAGTCAGAATAGAAAATAAGGCGTAACCTAAAAAGTGGCTACAAATAGGTATCCAGTCGTTCAGGGTCGAAATTGGGTGGATCTGGGCCGAAACAAGAAAAGTCGAATTTCCTTTTTGCCTACGGGACCAAATATGTCGATCTGGGTTTCTTGAATCGGTCTTTTTGGTGCCCGCGGATGGGTCATCTCTGCGCATGCTTCTTCTGTTCGCCAAGCTGGACCGTCTTCACAAAAATTGGCATAACTTTTGACACCGTTGGAATGGCCTCAAACCACTTCCAAATGAAAGCTAATCAATTGCTCTATCTTGTATCAGAATTTGAGCTCGATCCAACGGTGGGAAGTCCCTCAACGAATGCCAAACTTATGACGTCTCTACATGATTTTGCATCTCCATATACTCATTTGCACCCAAAACGGCTCATTTTCTCTCAAAGTGACCTAAAACCTGAAAAGACTCTATAAATGACTAAAAGACTCTAAAAACTTTGACTAGATAAAAGACACAAAAACAAGGGTTAAAAACCGGTAAAAACACGGTTTATCAATGACAAATAAAGATCCAACTCAGGTCTCAATGATTATGGCAACTGAGTTATTGATTGCTTCTAGTGAAGTTTCTCGAGTGAATGATATTGTCTAATTTTTATATATATATATATCATTTTGCTGTGAAAAATTGGGTTTCTTTATTGAGTTTTTACCCCTTTTTTTTTTTGTCAACCACCCTTTTATCTATTTATTCTCATTATTTTCTTCTTAAATGAGATTGCCTTTCTAGATGGTAAATGAGTTAATAATATCCCTAATATTTAATACTAATGTATTCAAAGGGACTTTGTTACCTCTCTTTTTTTTGGCATGACTTTATTTCCTTTTTATTTTCCATAATTGCAAATTCATAAAAAAATATTTACATATATATCAAAGCATTCTTCATGGTTCCACTTCCACGACCGAAGAGTCGAAGACATATAGAAGAAAGAAAGCAAGAGAGATGATGGTGAGAATCTATACTCTCAAGTCTCTCATGATCATTTATATGTTCATGTTTGCATTGTTGATTATGAGATTAATTTCATCGCAAGCTCAACCTCCATGTACTATGGAAAGACGTTATGATGAGTTTTCTTATTGTGCTGATTCTCTCATGTTGGGTACACCATGGGTTCCTCCGTCAAAAAATTGCTGCGAGTATATACAAATTGATAGTATGGCTTGCTTCTGCAAAAACTTCGATAAAGAGTTTGCAGAAGTTTTTGACGTAAACAAGCATTTCAAAATCTCTCACGAATGCGGAAATCTCTTAGTTCATGGATCTTACTGCGGAAGTAAGTATCACTAGAACTAGACTTTTAAGTCTAATCATCTTCACACTCATCAAAATCATATTTGTTTTTTATGTCTCAGTCTACAAAGTCCCCAGTAGTGTGTGAGAAAAGATGGGGTGCATGTGATGATTTGTCTCTACTCCTTCAATTTATCTATATCTCAAAAGTTACATTGCTACAAAAATACTAGTATCACCTAATATTCTATATCATATGGCCATATGGGTCAAGACTCAAGCATAAGATTGGTTTTTGGTTAATAATTGATAAATTAATGAAATTTTCTTAATTATGATATTTACTATATATGAGTTAGTTTCAAATATACCGACTATTTAATGACAAAATTTACTTCTCTGTAGCGTATTCGGAATTTTTTCGACAACACATTTGTCGCAAAATTAATAAATGATATTTTTGCAATGAAAATTTTGCGACGGCTATATCCTTCACAAATATATCGTGAGCTTAAAACAAATTTTCGATTACTGATTTCAGTCAATATTTTGCGACATAAGTGTGACCTTACCCTAGTAGTTGCATAATTGACGTCATATTGTCATCGTAAAATTTCACAAATTATTGTGGCAGTAAAAAGAGTTGCAAATTTCCATCCTAAAATGAAAGATTCTTTGTAGTCATATGGTAAATGAGTCATTTGCAGAGTTACACAATATTATGAGATTGAAGACTTGTAAGAAAAAGAAAGAAGGAGATAAATGATGATGAGAACCTATACTATCATACTCTATAGAAGTTGAAAAATTAAAACGTGTCGAATGAATTTGAAAATCACTTGTTAATTTTCATATATTATCATACATTGATTGTGAATGATATATATTCGGCGGAATCACATTTTTTAAACGTGAAAACACGAAAGAATTACATACCATTCAAATCTAAAATTCTCATTGCTAGAGAGAGACCTATTATCTTACCTTATATTCTTTCTTTAGATTCTTTACTACATGATTTTGAATTTCTAGTCATTATTAATGGGACAATAATTTCATTTGGCTTGTTTAAATTTTATACATTAGCTCTCGAAAATAAAAAATGGTAAAATGAGGAAATCATTTGGTCTTTTGTAAGGTGTATGCATACTAGGCCAATAACTAATATCCTGACATTAAAGATTGGATCAAACAATCGATTTAAATCAACTCTTAAAATTAAAACATTGCATGTACGGCGCGCCATCTTTGCTACGTTTGCAACCAAGAAATTCCGATAAAGAATGGTTTTTGGACGATAAACTAGCATCTAACTATCCATTGTTTTAGTGTAAGACAAACGAGAGTTTTGACAATTGTAGTAATGAAACGACCGCTTTTTTTTTTTATTTAAACTTCTGGAGATAATTAAACAATACAAGAACAAGTTCTACAGCTTACACAAGCTAACAGCAAAAGCAACAACAATAACAACAAAAACCCCGAGTCCTAATCATCCCCTCTTCACTGCCTCGATTCCACGATCGCGCCTTATCTTTACCTGCATCGACAAAAGTGATGCATCAACATTTGGCTAACCAAACGCTGAGTGAGATTGATCTTCCCAACAACAGGCTACCAATAAGCACAACAATTAGCAATTTACAACACGAAGAATTAATTAACACCAATTAAAACTTCCAGCACAAATAGCAATTCAATCCCTTGAAAAACTAAACCAACGCCTAGCAATTCTACTCCAAGAAAAGCTAAACACACATCCTGAAAAGTAAACACACAACACGCTTTCAAGGCACAACCAACGACTGGTATCGATCGATACACCCCTGGTATCGACCGATACTAAAACAACACGCGACTATCGACAAGGGACTGGTATCGACCGATACTGAAACAACACGACTGGTATCGATCGATACTGAAACAACACAAGTCTACCGACAAGGGACTGGTATCGATCGATACACCCATGGTATCGATCGATACTCCCCTGCGACTCCCAACCTTCACGAAATCTAATCCCAGAAATCGCCAACACAACAAAATTCATCAATCAAGCTTAACAAGGCACCACACAAGCTTAATTGCTAACCTTTGGTCACAACTCACCTTAGATCGGATGGATCGAGCTCTAGAAGACCTCATTCTCTTCCCCCTTAGCTCACGCCAAAACCACGCTCTTCCAACCTCTTCTTCAAGCTTCTCTCCAAGCTTAAACTCTCTTGATCTCGCAAGATCCAAGCTTCACCAAGCTCTTCTTTCCCTCTCTCTCTCTCTCTCTCTCTCTCTCTCTCTCTCTCTCTCTCTCTCTCTCTCTCTCTCTCTCTCTCTCACTCTCACAACCAATTCTGATTTTTCCCAAAAGAATGGTTTATCTCCCGTAAAAAGAGAAGAGGAAGAAGACAATAAGGAAACCCCGACTGGTATCGACCGATACAGGCCAGTATCGATCGATACTACCCCCGACAGGTATCGATCGATACAAGGCTAGTATCGATCGATACTACCCCGGAACAAACCCGAATTAATTATTTCTCCCAATAATCAATTTTTCCGGAACGCGGGCGTTACAAGTAATATGTACGACTATGATAATATAGATAACAGATAAATTTTGAAGGAGATTTGTAGTATATTTGCTTGTACTAGTGCCGCCACTATGTCATAATCTCGTAGAAAAGTTGGACTTACGCGTATGTGAGTCGTAGATAACAAAAAATATTAACAAATAGGATTTAGAGATATTTGCGCAAGATGTCACTTATTTTAAGTTTCATTAGTTTTTTGTCACTTTTTGAAAGTGCTAAATTTTTTTTTTAAAAGTGCTAATATGCAAATGAAACTTAAAATAAGTGACATCCTGCGCTCCCTAGAATTTACTTAGAAGAAATCATATGTTTATTCAAATGCATATGAATTTTTTTTCTTTTTATCATTCGCCGTAATTTAATTCCATGATTCAACGTCTTTCAAAATTCATATCGTGTCTACAGTTATACATTGCTGGGACACAAACATTTTCCTTCAATGCATATCGCCCCTCTCCATATGTCTCTACAACGTATTTTATCGCAATCATGGGATGTGCGACATGGCCCAAGATCTATGTCATTTAGATCGACCTTCTTTGTATCCAATTTTTGTAACTCTAGAGGAGGACAATCGCAAGTTCCACTGTTGCAATATGCCAAACCTTTGACACAAGGTAGGCGTTGGCACTCAACGTTTCGTTTACATTTGGCTTATGCAAGACCTTGTACTTCAAATGTATATAATTTGTTAGTTCAACATGGATTGTCATAAGAACAAAATGATTAATAAGATTTGTTTTCCATCGTGACTTTTTTCTTTAGTCATGCCTTATTCATGGAAAAAAAAACTCATTTCACATGAAATTCAATCAAAACGGATTGGATACGAGATTAGGATTAGTTCACCTTTGTTAAAAAAAAAATTCCCATTTGAAAAATGATGTCAAATCTTATTTGGAGAACGAAAAAAATATATATGGAAAATAAACATATTTTGCTCTCATATCAACTTACGACAAATATAAAACAAAAACTTGTACGAATAAACTTTTATCCTGGATTTTCTAACAATATATTCATATATGATTCAATGTATTAAACTACATAATGAAAAGAAAATATACTTACGATACACGACGATAAGAAGAGAAACCAGTAACATAAGCTTAATGGAAAGACTCTTCATTCTTCAAGTAAATGTTTTTTTTTTCCTTTGAATGGTGAACTTGAAGCTACTCTTCATCGCTATTTATAGTCCAATAGAGGCGATAGTTTGACCAGAAAATACTAGGCGTAATTAATAGTAGCTTTGACTAACCAAAAATTATTACTATAAAAAATAAATAAATATGGACATTTAGTGAAATTTGGACTACACAACTTATTGCATTATGCATTCCAAATAATTTTCAGTTAATCCATAAATGTCTTTGCTTTTAAATGATACTAGATGTTTTTCCGTGTCATGCGCGGGATAAATGATAAGTAAAACAATTTTTTTTTTATTTTTTAATTATTTATTTTTGTACAAATTAAAAAAAACAGCAAATAATTTTTTTAATTGTGTTAGGGTTAAAAATTGATAGAGGTTTTGGATATATATATATCAGAGAATATGAAAGTGTATTATTGTCATTACTATTTTTAAATATTTATCTCATATTTTGGTCGAAAATATTAAAGTGTATTTTGGTCGAAAATATTAAAACCAGTACCAGCAAATTTTTATAAAAAAAAATTAATCGATTTTTTAATTCATAGGATTCACTAAGTGAAAGTCTCAATTTTTTTTTGATATACATCAATTCTTATATTTATTAATAACGATTACTCATAAAATCTCAAACTTCATTAGTTTTCACGAATTTTGATTATCTTTATTGGCGAATACTACAAGATAATTAAGGTCTTCTCTAATGTGGAGAGAAGCCCACAACAGATTCTTAAGATTGCGAAGTCTGAGGCAATTCTATGGAACACCGCACAACATATCGATCTAAATGTGATTGCTCATAATACGGTTACCATGGTGTTGCGGCCGGAAATTGAAGGGTTTTGGTGTTATGCAGACGGTTCATGGAAGGAGACCGATACATTTTCACGACTAGGTTGGCATTGTTTCCAAGAAGGTGGTGAAGGAACGCTAATAGGAGCAAGGAATCTCCGTAGAATTCTATCTCCATTACACATAGAACTAGAAGCACTTATATGTGCAATGCACTGTATGATTGCTTTACCTAAGACGGTGATAACTTTCGCAACAGACTGTTGCAAGCTGGTGAAGATGGTGTCTGTAACAAATGAATGGCATGCCTTCTCACTACATCTGCAGGAATTCGGGAGGAGTAAGCAGGTTTTTTTCTCTATCTCACTCATTCCACGTGCAAAGAATACAACGACGGACAAGCTAGCACGAAGTGCTCGTGTCTACCCTTATGATATTTTGTATGTAAACTCGATGCCACCAGTTTGGATTTCTGAGCCATTCTAGGTGTCTTATCTGTTGAAAAAAAAATCTCAAACTATATATCCATTTATTCAAAGATGTATAATTTAATTTTGATTTTTTTTCTTTTTAATTATTTTTCAGTTTTGTTAAATAAAATGTCTAATTTTCCATTTGTTTCCTTCTTTGAAATTTCCTTTTTTCCCTTTTTCCGTTTTTTTATTTTGATATTTTTGTAAACGATTAATGGAACTCTCTTAAAATCATCTTAGTTCTTTTTATAATAAGTTTCTAAACCACCAATCATCTTGAAAACCGATGTGGACTTTCATACATATATAATAAGACCCCAAAAAATCAAAATACAATCAGATTGTTTGTAGTCGATGTAACCCGTATAAACTAAAATCGTTACCAACCTCTAACAAAATTGTTAGGGATTTGGAGAAGTGTTGGGTCGGTTTTCACCCACTCGAGATTAACGTTTTAGAAAACGAGTATTGACCCGAGCCGAAGCATGACAACTAGACGGTCTTCAAGGCTTCCCACCTCATCTAGTAAGGCGGAGCCGAGGGGAAGTAAGAAACGACCTCCCAACCAAGCCGAGGCCAACGCGAAACAGGCTACTGCGATCTAAAGGAAATAGCCGAGCCAACCTGATGTAGCGACATCTCTATTACGTGTTTTACAAGTCATTCTGTTTCTTGGTTATTTTCAACTTTTATTCTTATTTCCTTTTCTCGAGTAAACTTCTATTTTATTAGGGTTTTGGGTGTGTCCTAAGACCATGCCTATATAAGGCTTTGTATTCGTTCTTTTAAGACTCAGTTTTTCATTGAATAAGAAAAGAGGTTTCTCTTCACGTCGAAGTCTTCGAATTCTCCATGTTTTACAAAGAATTTTGAGCAGCAAAACAGAGTCTCTTGATCCATTGATCTCCGAGCTTCTGTCTTGTTTATTACCCACTGCAACAGTTGGTATCAGAGACAAAACAATCCTAATCATGCCGCCAAAAAAGAACCTTCAAGCGACGCTAGAAGAGAACAACGACGCGTTTAGAGAGATGATCACCGAGTTTCAACAGAGTTTGGGTAATACAATGCGTACTGCCATGGAAACCGCCGTTCGAACTCTCGTCCAAGCTCAACCAAACGCAGCACAGGGTGCCACCGCGACAGCAATGCCAATTTTTTGGAGATGATGAGGAGGACGAAGGCAATGTCTTCGCATATCAATTTGAACAGCTCAACGAACAGAATCTCCGCGGTGCTCGTCGACATCGCGACGTCATGGCAGCCCCACAAATTGATACACGGAGATGGGAGTGTGGCTTTAAACTTGATTTACCTGAATTTACGGGAGGTCTCCAGCCCGAAGAGTTTCTCGATTGGATTAACACCACCGAGGAGCTGTGATATTGTCATAATTTGCATCATCTATGCATTCATTTATCTTAGGTTTTACTTCTTTTGCATGTCTCTTAGCATTTTCTTAGTGCTTTAGTCTTGATTAGGGTTTAAGGTGTTTTGTATTAGGTCTTAGTGAGTCTTGCATGTTTTGGAGTGATTTCTAGGGATTTGGAGACATCTTGGAGGTGATTGGAGGCCATGGAACCAAGCTTGATCGGATTTGGATGCAAAGGAGATGGCCAAGGCGAAAGGTTGATTTGTAGAAGACTGTACCGACCGATCATGGGTCGGTACTCTGGATCGGTATTGGGACAGAGAGTTGTGCCGATCCACAGCTCAATTCATACCGATCCAGAACCGATCGGCACACTAGCACGGATCGAGCATCCTTCACTCAGCATCCCTTTCTCATGCCTTGCACCGAGCAATCCTAGGTCGGCACGTTTGATCGGTACTGAAGCAGAAGGTTTTACCGACCTAAGGGGCAAAATCATACCGGCCCAGCTCAGCTCGGCATATAAGCTCTGGAATATTAGTGTCGATCCATTCTAGATCGGCACTACCGAACGGTACTAGCCAGCATTCGCACGGATCGATTTATGCCGGCTAAAATCTCATCTAGCACGCCTTACATCGACCAGACTTCATTTTAGCCGGCTAAAATCTGCCGACCGCTCCCATCCGACCTGCTCGAAGATGTCTTGTACCGGATGGTTTGTACCGACCCAGGATCGGTCGGTACAAACTCTTCTGCTGCAAACCGATCCAGACCCGACCGGGTCAATACCCGATTTGTTCCGGGTTGACCCGGTTCACATTGTTCACTATAAATATTTTAAAACCTAATTTTTGTGAGAAAAGCTTTTTTCTTTCTAGAGTTTGGTTTTATCCCAAACTCTTCTTATGATTTTGGAGGGATTTTGATTGTTCTTCATACAAATGCCACTCTAGAGAAGATTTCTTCACCCTTATCTTTATATTAATGCATCTTCTTTATCTTTATTTCTTTTTCTCTTTTGTTCTTCATGTTTAGACTTTAGGGTTTTTGTTGGATTTTGGGTTGCTTGATTTGAATGGGTTGATGATTGATTTTTGATGCTTAGATTCTAAATCATTGCTTTTCTTTCTTTCTAAGTGATCCTAATGCTAGATTGGGCTTGAGAGAGTCAATCTAGATCTTTGGGAATTTCACACCCATAAGCTGTTTGATGAAATTCCCCAAAGAACTTAGAAAGAGATAAACATTCTTAACCTATGAGAGTAGTTTCTTAAGGTGTTTATTGGTTGATTTGAATATTGATCTTAATGCTTGCTAATCATTTCATCACAAATGAGAATTTGATCTTGATTTAGTGATTAGCAAAGTGATTAGTGCCTTGAGAGAGGATTAGTCATAATTAGTGATCTTAACCTAAGGAATAGCATAGATTGTGTGCATTAGCATCGTTAGTCAAATGTCTTGATGGTTAGATGATGATGAATTAAGTTGATCCTTGTTAGATCCTTCACATAGGTTAGCTCTTAATGCTAGATTTGGATTGAGAGATCAAATCTAGAGTTAAGGCATTTCACGTCCGAGAGGTGTTCGATGAAATGCTTGAACCGAACCTTTTGTGAGCTTTTCACATCCTTGCCAATGAGAGTTGATGTCAAGGGTGATTAGTGAACTAATTGGGATTGTTTATTAATGCTCATCGATTATCTAATTGCGAACGAGAGTTTATGTCAATTAGGTGGTTAGTGAAGTGATTAGTGACATGAGAATGGATTAGTCATAATTGTGAATCCCATGTTCTAGGATATTGTTTATTGCAATCTTTGTCATCTTCATTTGATTGTTAATCATTCATTTGATTGTTTAATCCATGATCCAACACTTCAATCTTTTGTTTTCTTCCTTGCATTTTACTTTCTTAGTTTAAAAACATTTGCTCTAGCTTAAGAAGTTCTTGCATTCCTAGTGCGTTGTTCTTTGTGCCTCCTTGGATTGATCCTCTTGTACTACAATGATATGAGTAGATTTGAGTAATTGAGTAAGACTCCAAAAAGTCGATCATCAAGCTGCTGATTTTAAGGAAGTCCCCGATCAGATGCGTGTGTCTCTGGTGGCAACACGATTTCGAGGTCGCGCATCCGCGTGGTGGCAACAATTCAAAGAATCGCGAGTTCGAGCAGGGAAAGAACGTGTTACTTCTTGGGAAAAATTAAAAAAAAATTGATGAGAAAGGCTTTTCTCCCGTACAATTAAACTCGTACTTTGTATACCAAGCTGCAAAATTTGAGGCAAGGGAATCGCTCCGTTGATGATTATGCTTCAGAATTTTTCTCCTTGATGGCACGCAATGTTTTAACAGAGAATGAAGAACAGCGAGTGTCCCGATTTATCGGAGGATTACGCGCTTCAATTCATAGCGTATTGCTTCAATTTGATCCTTTGTTAGTTTCAGAAGCTCACCAACGCGCCGTCTTGATTGAGCAGCATGCGCGAAGCCAAACATCTTCTTGGAATTCTCAACGTACACGCTTAAACTCGGTTTCGGAAACTGGTTTGTCGAAATCAATGGAGCAAGGTAAAATACAAGAACCAGTAGAGGGAAATCTCTCTCATGGACTGCAGCGATCTGCAACTTTCAAGTGCTTCAAGTGTGGCGAGACAGGGCATCGACAATCTGCGTGTCCTAACCTTCAACGTCGCGGTTTACTAGCTAAAGATGATCCCGTGTTTGATGATTATGGCGATGAAGAAGATATTCTGGAGGATTTAGAGGAACGCGTGGTTGGGGATTCGGGTCTTATGTTGATGTTGTGCCAGAATTATTTTATTCCCGAAGCATTGAAGAATCATGGCTTCGTACAAACATTTTTCAATCTACTTGTACGATACGAGGAAAGGTGTGTCGTTTGGTTATTGATTCGGGCAGCTGTACGAATGCAATTTCGGAAGAAGCAGTCACGAAGCTCGCTTTGTTTACAGAACCTCACCCATCTCCTTACAAGATCGCTTGGCTAACCTCAAAGACGGATATTCGTATTACTAAACGTTGTCGGGTTCCGTTTTCTGTGGGCGTCAATTACAAAGATTTGGTTTGTTGTGATGTCTTGCCAATGGATGCGTGTCACATATTTTTGGGGCGTCCGTGGCAATATGATCGTCGGACTATTCACGATGGTTTTACTAATATGCATAGCTTTACAGATGAAGGCCGGCGTATCACTTTGATTCCATCCCAAGTTGCTGCGGATCCGATTGTCAAAAGCAATGAAGTCGCGTCTCCTCTTGTCTCAGTTGACAATAGCAAGACAGAATTGTTGGTTACAAAATCAGAGATTCTTGCGGAATGTCAAGCAACAGATGTTGTTTTTCTTATGTGTCTTAAGCCGCAGCTCTCGTCCTCATTCCCTACTGTTCCTACGGCTTTTCATGAGTTGTTGACTGAATTTAACGATGTCTTTCCGGCTGAGTTACCTGATGGTTTACCACCTTTGCGACATATTCAACATTGCATCGACTTAACTCCTAATTCGGTGCTACATAACCGTCCTCACTACCGCATGAGTCCTAGAGAACATGACGAGTTGCGAAAACAGGTTGAAGATGTCCTTACCAAGGGTTATGTGCTTGAAAGTTTAAGCCCGTGTGCTGTCCCAGCATTACTTATTCCCAAAAAGGACGGGTCTTGGCGCATGTGTGTAGACAGCAGAGCGATTAATAAGATTACAATTCGGTACATGTTTCTGATTCCGCGTTTCAATGACCTTTTGGATCAGATCGGGTCAGCTTCTGTTTTTACAAAATTGGATCTTCGTAGCGGCTATCATCAAATCCGTATTCGTCCTGGTGACGAGTGGAAAACGGCTTTCAAAACGCGAGAAGGACTGTTTGAGTGGTTGGTCATGCCTTTTGGTTTATCAAACGCACCGAGTACTTTCATGCGTGTGATGAATGAAGCTTTGCAACCATTTATTGGACGGTGTGTTGTAGTCTACTTTGATGATATACTCATCTTTAGTGCGTCCTTGGATGAGCATTTGGGTCATCTCTGTGATGTGTTGTCCGTTTTGCAACAGGGAAAATTATTTGCAGCTACAAAAAAATGCGTTTTTGGTGTGGATCAAGTTCTCTTCTTGGGATATATCATCTCTTCGCGTGGCTTGGCAGTAGATCCCGCAAAAACTTCGGCATTGCAGTCCTGGCCAACTCCACGTTCTGTCACGGAAGTGCGAAGCTTTCACAGTTTAGCCTCGTTTTATCGACGATTCATCCATCACTTCAGCAGCATAATGGAACCAATCATAGACTGTATGAAGTCTGTTTCTTTTCGTTGGACTCCCGAGGCTGAATCTGCATCTCAGGCTATCAAAACAAAACTCACTTCAGCACCCGTTCTTATTCTCCCAAATTTTAATATGGCATTTGAATTACATTGTGATGCGTCCAAGACAGGGATTGGAGTAGTTCTTAGCCAATCAAGTCGCCCAATCACTTTCTTCAGTGAAAAGATTGCAGGTTCTCGGATTCGGTATAGCACATATGATGTTGAACTCTATGCAGTCGTTCAAGCCGTGAAGCATTGGAGGCATTATCTCTTTCATCGCGAGTTTGTTCTATACACCGATCATGATGCTCTTAAGCATATGGGCTCACAAGATAAACTTTCCGCGCGACATGCTTCCTGGTTTGCTTATTTGCAACAATTTTCGTTCGTCATTAAACATACTGCGGGAACTCTCAATAAAGTTGCTGATGCGTTAAGTCGTTGACATTCGTTGCTAACGACATTACATGTTACTGTTTCGGGCTTTGATGTGCTTTCAGATCTTTATCCTCTTGACCCTTTTTTGCAAAAATTTGGCGTGATGCAGCACAAGGAGTGGGATCTACGTATTTACTCTTTGATGGCTTTTTGTTCTGTGGTGCTCAGTTGTGTATTCCCGAGTGTAGTTTGCGACTGCATTTGATCCTTGAACTCCATGGTGAAGGTCACATTGGGAGGGATCGCACGCTCAAGTTGGTCAGTACCTCTTATTTTTGGCCGACATTACGACATGATGTTGAGCATTTTATTGTTCGATGTGGAATTTGTCAAGCAGCTAAAGGGAAAGCAAATAATGCTGGTTTGTATTTACCTCTGCCAATTCCTACACACCCATGGACAGACATAAGTATGGATATTCCGACGGTTTACCACGGACTCAACGAGCTAACGATTCTATATTTGTCGTTGTTGATCGTTTCTCAAAGATGGTGCACTTTATCCCATGCAAAAAGACTATTGATGCGGTTCAAGTGGCGATTTTTTTTTTCCGAGAGGTTTACAAGCTTCATGGTCTTCCACAGTCTATTATTTCGGATAGAGATTCACGTTTCTTGAGCCATTTTTGGAGATCTTTGTGGTGTCTCCTACGCACCAAATTAGACATGAGTTCGGCTTATCATCCTCAAACCGATGGCCAAACCAAAGTAACTAATCGAGCGTTGGGAGATTTATTACGGTGTCTAGTTGGCGATAACATTAAGACGTGGGACACAGTTCTTTGCCAAGCGGAATTTGCTCATAATCGTGCAGTGAATCGTAGCACCGGTTTTAGCCCATTTCAAGTGGTGTACGGCAGTTTACCTCGCGGTCCTGCAGATCTGGCTCTCACTCCAGACAGGACTCGTTTTCACGGTAGAGCTTGTGATTTTGTTGAAGAATTTGCTGCAATTCATGAACAGGTTCTCTCCAACTTAGAGTCGTCAACTGCAAAATACAAGTCTGATGTTGATGCTCGTCGGCGTGATGTCCAATTCAAAGTCGGCGATTTAGTTTGGGCAGTGCTAACTAAAGATCGTTTTAAACCTTCAAAGGCCGAGTTTTTTAACTGGATTTCCGATAGTGTTTGATTCTTGGACGGATATGTATCTAACCTTCGGAACTGCGTTGATCATGGAGAAGGAAGTTTTCTGGGATGAAGAGTCATGATTGTCATGTTGTGATGCAGCGCCTCCTTCCATTTGCCTTTGTATGTCTTCTACCACGTAATGTCCACGAAGCAATTGCAGGTACAATCATTAAATTAATTTTTCATACTTTATACAATAATTTAGTATTTATTTATTCATTTGTACGTTATGCATATTATGCAGCGATTGGTGCCTTTTTTTAGATATATGTTCACGCTCTCTTACATCAGACGGTATCCGTAACCTTGCGAATAATATATTTGTAATCCTTTGCAATTTGGAGAAGATATTTCTGCCTTCCTTCTTTGATGTTATGGAACATCTAACAATTCATCTCCCTCGAGAAGCAAAACTTGGGGGCCCGGTTCAGTACCGTTGGATGTATCCTTTTGAACGGTAGATGTTTCATCTAAAGAAGAAGGTGAAAATTTTGAGCAAAGTGGAGGGTTCTATTGTCGCACAGAGCATCAATGAAGAAACCTCACATGTTGCCGAGTTCTACTTTCCATCACAAGTTAAAACGAAGAGTCGTAAACCAGCTCGACATGATGACAGTGGCGTAATACCTTTCTATCCGGTCGATGTTCCTCATATATTCTTAGAGATTGGAAGACTTAGTGGAAAAGGCAAGAAGCAGAGACTTTCAGCACATGAGCGGGATCATTTGCATATGTATATTCTCACAAACTGCGACGGAGTTGATGAATATGAGATGTATTATATTGAACCAAATTATTAATTACTTATTGGGTCCTTGATTATATATATGTTAACGTGATGATCTCTTCAATCTCACAGGATGTATATGGCATATCAACGTTTTTCATTTCCGAACAAAACAGAGGACGAGCTAATCGAGCTCAAATAGGAAGAGTTCGGACGTTGGTTAAGAGATTAAATAAGTGTTTTAATTGCCTTATTTTTATCTATCATATATAATGAATGATTTAATTAAATTATTTTTAATTTGATTCGTGCAGGTCATGACAGAGTCGGCTAACGGACAAAGATTTCTCACGTGGTTAGAAGAAATTGTACGCTTTCCACTAGCAACCGTGCAGTCACATGTGATGTATAGCACACGGGGCTACTCTTTTAAGATTCTACGGGATGATAGGAGTGGGTCAACTTCAGATTACGGTGTCTCTACTCAGTCCGGTGATCTTGTATACTATGGTGTCCTACGTGAGATTTTGGATGTTCACTATCCAAGAATGCTCGGCTTGCGATGCGTTGCATTTTTATGCGACTGGTACGACCCATTAGTAGGAAGCGGTGTGCAACACAACCAATTTGGTGTTACATCATTACATAGCAGAAGGCGGCTCCAAAAATACGAGCCATTCGTACTTGCTTCACAAGCAGACCAGGATCGTTTTATTCTTTTACGTTTATTTGTTAGTATTTTTGCATTCACGTGGTTAAATTTTTATATGACTTTATTACATGGTGTAGGTATGCTATATTCCCTATCCTCGAGTGACAAACAAGCAAGACCCATGGATTACAGTCACATCGATAAACCCGAGAGGTAGGGTTCATGGGATGTCCGATCATGAACCCCTCCAGCAAAGCTCTGTAGGTTTAGGTTCGATCGAGCATTCCCTTGAGGTCGACCTTGTTGTTGATTTCACCGTACATGAGGACGATCGGGTATTCAAGGATTCAGAGGAAGAAATTGACAAATTTGGGAAAATTGACGACTTTGGGGAAACTTCTGATTCAGCAGAATCAGATTATTACTCATCATCGGATTCGGAGTAGTTTTATAAAATTTGCATTGTAAAATATGTACTTGTATTGGATATTTTTTATGTGGGATATATTAGTATGTGGAAATTTTATAAACTTTGGTATTTGATGTGATCCTTAAGTGTCACCCTTCCGAAAACCGGAAAAAAAATTGTTAAGTATACATCCGTCGGAAATTTCCAACCGATTAGTGTACTCCTAGTATTAAACACGTTTATATCGTTTAACTCGGGGTAACAAATCCAATCTTGAAAATCCGTCAGAAATTTCCGAAAGATCTGGGTCCTTCGACACGTGTCCCAATTGAAGCACATGCAGAGAATATACAGTATATTAATTTCCGACGGATTTCTGACGGACTTTGGTTTTTTCGATAATGCAGAAAGATTGACCGCCTAAATGAAATTTTTTTCAAGAACCGACGGATTTAACCGTCAGAAATCGATATATACTCTGAATTCGAGACGATTCGTCTCATTTCTCTTATTTCTATCTCTCTCTCTCTTCCGATCGATTCTCTCTCTATTCTCTCTCGATTCTCTCTCCTTCTTCTTGCGATTTCTTCTCAAATCTCTCCTCTCAATCCCTCAAATCTCTTAATCTTATGGATCCCAACATGTAAGTCCCTAAAATTCTCTCTCTCTCCTCCTTATGTATTGTTGTTTTGGATTTAGGATGATTTAGGTGGTTATTTTTTTAGATTGGAATGAGATTTGTTGTGTATTTGTTAGGTGGATTAAAATTTGTTAGGGTTTAGGAGATTAGAATTGTTAGATTGGAAATTTTCGATTAAGAAAACATTTTCTTTAATTTTTAAAATTGCTATTATTATTAGAAACATTTTTATAATACTAAAAAACACTTTTTAGTATTTAGAAAATTAGAATCGAAATTTTCAGAATTTTTTACTAATTAAAAACGTTTTTATTTTTGATTTTTATAAAAACATTATAGGTTTTTTTATAAAACATTTTTTTAAAAAAAACATATTATTAAAAATGTTTTTACTAAAAAAGCTTATTAAATACGATTTTATAAATTTTTGAATTTTTGGGAATTTTCGGGGATTTTCGGAAAACTTTTGTATTTTCAGGAATTTTTGAATTTTCGGAAGTTTTAGATATTTTGGGATTTTTTTGAAAAATTTGGAATTTTAAAATTCAATGTACTAACGTTTTTATGTTTTTCCCTCATGAATAACGAGGATTCTCTTCGTTTGGACGGCTCCCAAGGACGCCGTTCCCGGGGTACGCCTCCTGGCGGATCGAGGTCGGGAACTCAAGTCCCGGATTCCGAGCAATCCGCTGCTCGCATCTGAATTAGGATCGAGGATCTTGTCCAGCAGCTCAACCGGGACCATTG
Source organism: Eutrema heterophyllum (assembly GCA_002933915.1). Lineage (NCBI taxonomy): Eukaryota > Viridiplantae > Streptophyta > Magnoliopsida > Brassicales > Brassicaceae > Eutrema > Eutrema heterophyllum. The sequence goes on along the minus strand of PKMM01031202.1, from coordinate 2,765 downwards.
CATCCGTCTGGACCCGAAGTTCGAGGACGGGACTTGCTAAGTCATATTTCATTTATTAATTCAATTTATTTATTTTATGAATCTTACCGTATTTATTTCTTATTTTTAATGTTTCCAGGTTTACATTGTCGCCTGAGATCACAAAGGCGATCTTGCGGATGCTCCACAACTTGTTGGACAAACCGCCCGAGAAGTACTCGGACATGCCTACCGACGATAAGGACGTGTGGCACCGGAATTTCGCGGTAAGTAATTTTTAGATTTTTCTTCTTTTTTAAAGTTTATTTTGTCAATTTTAAATTTGAAAAGTAACATTATGTGTTTTTTTTATTTTAGCAAGAGTTCACGTTGCACCATATGATGACGAGGAAAGTGATTAACACTTTCGATCAGTATGTCGCGCGTCAGTACTCGAAACACATGTACGAGTGGAAGCAGAAGTGGCTGCACAACAAAGACAAGCCGAAGGACCTTGAGGACGACGTGTGGAAGGGCTTCTGCGAGTACTGGAGTAAGCTTGCGACGAAGACGCGATCTGAAAAACAGTCGAAGAACCAGAAGAGCGAGCGAGGAGGGAAGGGGGTCTACATTCACAACGAGGGCGCTAAGACCGTCGAACGCGAGGGATGGAAATGGTAAGCTTAATTTCCATTTTTAATTACTAATTTAGTTTTTTATTATTATTTTACTTAACAAAATTTCACAGGCGAAAAAAGACAATAAAGCTCCCGATTACCTTAAAGTCATGGAGTAGAAGCACACCAACAAAAAACTGGTGTGATTCAGGACTTGGGGATGCGGGAAGTTTTCGAGACCTGCAAGAAGAAGAAGTTGGAACATGAAGTTTCAATGTTGCAGCTCACTCTTGACGGATCGTCGTCCTCAAACGAGTTATCCCGGGAAGTGATCAACCAAATTGTTCCCGCTGTAATTTTTTTTTTTTTCATTAATTTTTTTTCCTTCGTAATTTCATTACTAATTTTTATAATCTTTCGTAGGAAACTCGACAAGTCAAAAGTCGTTCGCTGGGTTAGGCGGACTTCCGATCCAGGAATCTTCTTCCTCGGTTCCTCGATATGCTTCGGAGTACAAAGAAGAAATCGAGAGGCTCAGCCAAACGGTGAAAGACCGTGACGCGAAAGTCGGTGAGTTGCAGTCCGCACACGAGGAGTTGCAGTTCGCTCACAACTCAACCTGTCAGGAGCTCACCGATTTGCAGAAGATTATGAAGGCGGCCTTCCCTGATCTCTTTCCCAACTAAATTTTCTGTTTTTTATCACATTTTATGTTGGGTCGCTTGCAAAAATGACCTCTTTTTTTTTGTCAAATACAAACCTAACCTCTTTTTTCCTTCTCCTCAACAAATGCCATTTTTGGTCCATTGCACCTTTCCAGCTTGCGATATTCACGAAAATGCCATTCTGAGAAAATGAGTAGACTTCTTTTTGAAGTCTGCTTAATTCTGAAAATACACAAAACACCTTTGGATATCCACTTATTTACGAAAATGTCATATTCTTCAATTTTCTCAACCACCATGAACAACCAATTTCGAGCTCTAAATGCTTCTCCAACCAATTTATTTGGCTATAACTCTTCATCTTTATGCTCATAACCTCATAATCTTCCATTTCTTCTCCATTTTCATCCAAAAATCTCTCTCATTTTCGTTTTCAAAATTTACAAATTCTTAGATCTTGCTTGTTTCGGTGGTTATTGCATAAGAAGGACTGGACTTCTTTGATATTGGTTAATCACAGTGTTCTGGGCACTCGACGAAGCTCAAAACAGCCTCAAACCGGATCTAGGTAATTATTCACTTGATTTTCGTTAATTTTCAGATCTGTTTCGCGATAGTATACTTCAAATGAAGTCTACTCTTTATCGTAGACTTCATTTGAAGTCTCCTAGTCAACCATATGTTAGTTTTGCAATTGACTATTTTTTTGTTTTTGTAAGGAGACTTCAGGTGAAGTCTGTGAGTTATCCTTTGAAAACAAAAAAATCACCCGTAGACTTCATATCACTTCATATGAAGTCTCCGAAAAAGAGAGGCTACTTTTGTAGTTGACCAAACTTTGACTTTTATATGGCAGACTTCATCTGAAGTCTTCTTTTAAGTCAGTTTGGTATTTGACCCAAATTTTGACTTTTTATGCAAGTTAGTTTTGCGTTTGCCAAAAATTTGAAACTTACAAAAAAAAAAACTTTTTTACAGTAGACTTCATATGAAGTCTACAAATTTAGAGTAGACTTCAAAAGAAGTCTATTTTTTCAAAAACTGAAGTAGACTTCAAAAGAAGTCTGCAATGAATATTTTTGGTCAAACTCAAAACTAACCTTATTTTTCGTAGACTTCGTTTGAAGTCTACTTTCAGTATTTGAATTGCAAAAGTGACCCATTTTCAGTAGACTTCAGTCTGAAGTCTTCACTAACGACGTAGACTTCATTAGAAGTCTTCTTCAACATCGTAGACTTCAAATGAAGTCTACTTTAAAAGTCAAACACTGATGAGATTCTGGTCAAATGCAAAATTAACCTATTTTTCCGCAGACTTCATGAGAAGTCTACTTTTATAAAGTCAACAGTTTGGTCAAGTGCAAAAATAACATGTTCCACAGTAGACTTCACACGCAGACTTCTAAGAATTTATGTAGACTTCAAATGAAGTCTTCTTTGTCAACTTCTCATAGAAGTCTACTGTATAATGTTTTTTAAAAAACTCATTTAGAGCATATTTATAACGAATCTTTGAACTTTTTTT
>PKMM01031156.1:0-30248 GCA_002933915.1 Eutrema heterophyllum | reverse complement strand
CATAGAATCTCGGGGGATAAGACACCGTCTTCTCAACACTTCCAGACGCCATTGATGATAAAAGTCTACACAACATAAAACAAGTCTACCACATCAAAAATTATATCTGCGGCATTGTCAAACAAATCTACCAATATCAGGTTAAACAAATCTACCCAAAACTTAAACAAATCTACACGATATCAATCATCAAATATAAGTCTGCATCAACAGAAACCAAATCTACCCAAAACTTAAACAAATCTACACGATATCTATCATCAAATATAAGTCTGCATCAACAGAAAACAAATCTACCGAAAACTTAAACAAATCTACACGATATCTATCATCAAATACAAGTCTGCACGACAGAAAACAAGTCTGCCACATCAAAAATTATATACCAATTTCAGGTTAAACAAATCTACCCAAAACTTAAACAAATCTACATGATATCAATTATCAAATATAAGTCTGCATCAACAGAAAACAAATCTGCACAACTGAAACAAATCTACCCAAAACTTAAACAAATCTACACGATATCTATCATCAAATATAACTTTGCATCGACATCACCCAAGTTTAACAAATCTACATGACAATATGTAAATAAGTATGCAATTAGACAACTGAAACAAATCCACCGTTTGATCCACTCACATCTTTTAAGTCTACAACTTTAAACAGTAAGAAAAATTTACCCAAACCTTGTAAATCTACAACAACAACGCGGCAAATTCAAATTAAAATTTTCTAACTTCAATATCGTAAACCGAAATCTACCCTAGATTTCGAAACAAATTAGTAAAAGGGAAACGATTCTCGATTTGAAAATTTAAACAAATTAGGGTTTTGATTTCGTTCGACATACAGTTTCCCTAAAACAAACAAACACCAAACACACTCACAGAGAAAAAGAGTAAGGGAGAAGAACCTTTACTTTAACCGATGAAGAGGAGAAGAGGAAACCGGAGAATAAGAGATGATATCGGAGAAGGAAAGAAGAGAAAAGAGGAACACATGACGATATCGGAGAAGAAGAACAAGAGAACACTTCCGCCGGTTTCGCCAGCAAAATCGTCGACAACCCTCACGAATCTCTGGAAAGATTTTCGACTTCCGTCGTCGCCGAGAGAGACGAGAGGAGATGAACAGTTTTTTTTTTTTTTTTTGTGAAAACAGTAAGTAAAAACGAGTTTAGAAGTAATATTGGCTAGTAATTCAATTTTTTTACCAGATCTAATTTCCCAATATTAAATGGCAGACATGTAATTAAAAAACAGAAGTTAGGGTTATATGTAAAATCCTCTCTCTTTTGGTTCTTCAAACATAAAAAGGGCTAGTCTAGTAATATAGTGATATTTTAGGTGTATTCTAAGTAATTTCCCTTATCATATTCCAAAGATATGTGAAACCCAACAAATAAATCATAAGACATTTCTCTCCTGCAATGGAGTATATGTATGAACCTAAAAAACTTGTCTTTTTGTATCGAAATTACAAACCAATACGCATACGAATCGAAAGAGCACTAACGAATGTAACAAACCAAAAAAGAATTCAAAGTCAATAATTTTAGGCTTGGGCAAAATACCCGGAACCGAAAATATCTAATGATGGTGGTGGCTGTGGGAGGCTAACCATCGCCGAAGATATCTGACATTATACAGAAAAATATTTTAAAGGTAATAAAAAGTTATAAACTTGAGCTGCATTGTATCACAAGTTAAAAACACAAAAGAGCTTCATCGATAGAAGACGTCGGAGAAGTTATTTACTTAAGTTGCATTGTATCACAAGTTAAAAACACCAAAGAGCTTCATCTTCTTATATCAGAAGTCGTCAGAGAAGGTAGTCTTCTGATAGTGGACTTTTTACGGTCCGCACAATTACTTGTTGTGCACAATGCCTCAATCCAATGGCACGTCATTGCAGCACTTAGGGATCGAATCCACAGGGAAATAAGAACGACACACTAAGAATACATGACGCTATCTAATCTAAGCGATAATTGGGATTGGGGTTTTATCGAACGAATCGAAACATACAAAAACAGAGAAATAAACAAGTAACGAAAGCTAAACACGTTTAATATCAAATTTAAACAAACAAATTCTCGAGTAAAGCAATCGACTTGGGTGACTCTCAATCTATTCTAGACATTCTAGTGCAAAGACAACCTATGACATCTAAAATGCAATGAGACTCAATTGGACCCTAAATGCATGAAAACATCTCAAAACTATACAATGTGAGATCAAAACATATGAAAATAAAGCCCTAAAAACATGTAAAATATGGTGTTATCAACTCCCCCGGACTTGCCTTTTGCTTGTCCTCAAGCAAACAAGAAAAGACAAACCGAAAGAGAGTTTTGAAAGTGGGGACTCATAACCAAAAGATCTTAGTAAGCATTCGATATGATCACCTTGAACAATACTAGCATGTTGCAAAAACAAACACTTAATCCACTCTAACTTATTCAAGGCTTATCGCAACTCCTAATCTTTTCTCTTAACAACAATGTCTCATGCCTACAAGTTCTCTTCTTAACCAACCCTCACATTCATTTGATCCTTCTTAAGGTGCAGTCTCACAAATGGGCAAATGATTAAGTCCAATCGGTTTGGAAGAAAAAGGCTTTTGGCACTAGTAAATGTGAGTGCAATGAGGTTCATTCTCTTTTTGGGTGACTTACTCTCAAGAAAAAGGAATGATATATGTTATGCAAAAGCAAGGAAGACTAGAAACAATTTATGCATACAAAGTTAAGCTCACATTGTTCTACCCTCCTAGCAAAGCATTCTACCCCAATGGTGATTCCATTTCCTCTTCTGATCTTACTTCTTCCCCCAAAGCCCTTTTGGCTAAATCAAACTCCCTTTTTAACCCCCTTTTCTTTTCCAAAACGCCAAACTTCTAGAGAACAATTTTAATTTCACTCGACCATTTTCTTTTCTTCTCACTCTCTCTAAACATTTCTTTCTTTTAAACTTGGAGAGCGTTTTTCTTTATCTTTTCTTAGGGTCTTTCTTTAGGCTCATTCTCTCTAGAGTTTGCTTCTTCAACCATTTCTCATCTCACTTTTCGTGAGCTCATGTTCCCAAAACCAATTACCATTCATTTCATGGATCCCCATCTTAATGCTAGTCCTTTTTCTTTGAACAACTTAGACTAGCTAAAAATGAAAGCTAACCTTTGTCATTCCCAATACTTACAAGATTTTACACACAATAACATTATCAAGAAAAATGCCTCACTCAATCAAACAACGAGGGGGTGGAAAGAACACGGTCAAGGTGAAAGGTAGGGAACCATTCTAAAGATGAGAATGGCCACTCGGGTTATTAGAGAGTGGTAAAAGTGGATAAGATAACCCGAATGTTTTCTTTGAACCATGATTATGTATCACAAGCCCATAAGCGAGAAGATTATATTCATTTAAGTCCAATATCAAAGGGGTTGATTTCAAATTAAGCAAGTGATTATGAGACAACGAGTTAAAAGTAGAGAGATCAAAGCAAGACTATACAAGTTTCAAAAAGGTTGTTCAAGCAACATGATAATATTACTAGGGGTATCACATCGAGTTCTAGACTAAGTAGTTTCTATCATTGTCCCCTATGCATATGCAGGTTTACTAAGATGAAGGAAGACTAATTTCGTCTATGTGTCTCGTAATTTATTAATCACTCCACCTACGGCGGGAAATGAGCGGAGATAATAGGAGATGAAATCGAGTTTAGGGCATCACTTAAATTTCATAATAATTACTCACTAACGAAAATCAAAACATTATTAATTAATACATTAAATTCATTATAATTACTAGCTAGCGCGGTCACTCTGATTCATTTTCGGACGAAGACACATCCGTTTCTTGATCATCTGGTTCATCACTTTCTTCGAACTCATCTTCCTCATCTTCTTCCTCTGTGTCGTCTAGGAGATATTCAACTTCCCTGTTTTGAGGATCTATCAAAAGGATGTCATCAGTGCTCTCATTTGGTTCTGGCATATCAGAGCAATGATCTTGCTGCATTGGGAGATCCTCAAGCCCCTCAATTCGACCCCTCGGAGAAACTTTTATAACAGATAACCATGAGATACGCGTTGTCCGAACTCGCGGATATGGAACAAGGCTGACTTGTTCTACTTGTGATGCTAGGATAAATGGCTCATACTTATTGTAACGCCGCGATTGGTTGACATCTACTGCCCCAAATTTGTTTTACGGACCCCTCGATCAACTGTTGGATCGAACCAGTCGCATTTGAAGAGAACGCATTTCAAACCTAAGCAGTCGGGGTACTCAACTTCAATTATGTCTTGCAACACTCCATAAAAATCTATTTCGCCCCGCACATGATTTTCAGTGTTGTTTCACCAAGTCAATTAATAACTAAAATGCACACTATACCGCAATCATAACGGTTGTCGATTGTAGCACTTTAGGATCGAATCCACAAAGATCAATGTTATGACTATGAGAATGCAGGATGAAATTAAAGCTAAGACGAATGACAGATTTTTTTTTGGTTTTATGGTTTAGAAACTAAGAACGATAACTAAAACGGTGCAAATTCAAATAGGGAAAACGTTAAGCCTCGGATGACGTTGCGGGAAATCACGAATAACGGTTAATGCATCTTAAACAGGGGTTAGCATTAAGAAACGTCTAGAACTCAAACCTAATAATAGATTAACCTCCTCTCGGAGTATTAATCCCTATGCTTTAAAACTATGAAGACTAACTCCCGTTGAATTCAAATGTTCTAAGCATGCTTTTCTAGTTCGATTTGATAAGTTCACAAGAACGCCTTAACATCAACTCCCGTTGGATAAGGACGTTTTGCTCATCTAGGATAATTCCGGCATCTAGACAAACACTCCCGTGCGCTAGATAACCTAAGATCGAGAACCAAGTGATCAGTTTAATTCAAGCAATAAGAACACCCTAGACGAAGAATCCACCAAATAAATCCCCGTTTAATCTATCCTAAACAGTTTAATCATGAAATCCCTTAACACCATTTGGCTTAACTAAGAAACTACTCACTCATAATTGCAGAACAAATACAGAGAAATGATGAAGAACACATGATTAACAAAACAGAAATAGAAGAGATTAAGAAAACTTCTCCAATATGTAGAATCAATGTTTGCTTTCCAAGCTTACAAATCAACAAGATCAAAGAGAAGAGTACAGAGTTCAGAGTGTATGTTACAACTGGGCTTAGACCCCTTATTTTTGAGAGTTTTTTGCCAAAGAGAGAGAGAAAATTAGGTGAAATAGTTCAAAACACGTTTTTTTACACTATTAACATGAGCTGGATCGATCGATCCATGTATGTGGATCGATCGATCCCATCTTTTTCTTCGGATCGATTGATCCACATCAATCAGAGATCGATCCATCAAATGTCCGATTTCCTGGATCGATCGATCCCATCTTGTTCAGCTCGGTTTCGCCGTTTTTCCGTTCCAAGCCTCTGGACTCTGTCCCGAAATGCCTTTACACCTGAAATGAATCCTAGAAGACTAAAACAATAAAAAAAAAGACTCAATTATGTACAAAAAACGCGAATCGGAAAACGTCAAAAACGCAACACATCAACTCCCCCAGACTTAGCCTTTTGCTTGTCCGCAAGCAAACAAAATCCTAAGAATAAGGAAGAGGTTTTGAAAATGCGAGAACTTACCTTCTCTATAGAATATCGCAATGATCCCTCAACTTTGTAATCCACGTATTGCTTTACCAAATCCAGAACAGACCATTATGTAGTTCTCCGCAGTTATCGCAGCTTCCCAGATTCGCCCCACAGTCTCACAGAATAGTTCGAAAGCCATCATCGCTGGGTCTCATCAAAGATAACAGTGCCAAGAGCCTTCTAGACTTTTTCCCTTTCGATATCGTAACGAGCCAACCTTTAATTCTTTCGTATTTTTTCTCTTCCCCAGACTTATTCATTTTATTCATCTTCTCTTTTCTCTTTTTTTTTATTTTTTTTTTATTTTTTTTTATTTTTTAGAACGGTTCATGAGACGGTTCATGAGACACGAGTATTGATGGTTTTTGCCACCGAATCCCCGGTTCACTCCCCGACTCACTTCCCTTGGCGATCTTTCATGAGAAACGAGTATTGATGGTTTTTGCCATCGAATCCCCGGTTCACTTCCGTGCCATAGGTATTATTTATATATATAGATGAATTTATTTTTGGGACCGGGAGAGGAGAATCATACTTTTCACAGGTTGTCTTTATCAGATACGAATGAGGAGTCAAGCTCTGAAGACGCTGATCACAATGACGAGGTAAAAGGAAGAGCTCAGAAATTAGCTCAGGCTATCTAGATTTTTCTGGAGACGTGGGTGTTTCTGATTAGCCGGTCAACATCTGGATTTTTCATTAGTCTGATTCGGAAATAATTCTGCAATAATGGTTACTCAGATGAAGAATTAGAACAATAATTCCAAAAGAATGTTCGTAAATACAATGAAAAACACACACTTTTTTTTTTTTAAGACTCAACGAAACGACTCGGGAAATGTAAAAACAAAATCCAAAGAAAACAAACATAACCAAAAGAAGATAAACGCCGTTAGTAGCCACTCTCCCCTAAACTTACTTCACACCGTCTCGGTGTGAGAATAAATCGTAGAGAAAAGTAAAAACGTACGTAAAAGCAAGAAAATAAAAATGGATAAGACAGTGGATAGAGTGAATACGCTGCTCAGCGAGGTGGGTCGTCCGGGCTGGCGCTCCCGCTTGGGCCAGTCTGTCGCCTATGTCGTGCAACGCGCGCAGCAGGGTCGGATAACTCCCCAGTATCAGCGCTCTCTGAGGTCCCGTGTCCAGCAACAACGGGATCATCGTCCTCGGCTCTGTCAGCATTCGTGGTTGGCTCCGCGCGGAAACAAGGAGGTGGTCGTGGGCATCTGATCTTTGCTAATGCCCCCCAAATTCTCTGCATCATGCCGTGGTTCTTCTTTTGTGTCTCCACCATCCATGCTCTGTATTTTCCTTCAGAAGCATCTGCAGATAGAGGTGGAAAATCATACTCACCAGAGTACTCCGGAAGGAGCATCTCGATCGGGTCCTGAGACTGCGATGTCTGCCCATGCTCCTGAGTGAAGAAGTCTGGCACGGGATCATCTTCTAGGGGATGCTGTGGGGCGCCGGAGGTCCCTCCTCTACGTCTCGTGTTGGTAGCTACGTCCGTGCGTAGACGCTCTGGCGGAGGCAAGAACTCGATGTTGCCCGGACTGTTCACCTCAGTGATATCTGGCTGTGGAAGTTCGCAGTGCTGGACCCGTCTCTGTCGATCCGTGAACTCGTATATGTACCCGGTCCTGAGGATGTGGTAAGCCGTCATATGTTTCTTATCGATGTAACCAACCCCTGTTTTGCATTCACGTCCGGTGAAGTCAATCTTGTGGTGTATGAACAAAGGAGTAAGCAAACTCCCAATATTCTCCTTCTGTTTCTGGTTCCCTAAGAACTAAATCTTCTTTGCCACCAAAATCCGAGCGAATACCAGGCCCAAGTTCACATCGTACGGTGCAGGGAAATGGAATTGGTAGACGTCTGACAAATACTCCCCAATCCCGTAATGTAGCAAGAGTAACTCGTCACTACGTACTGCGCTGGGCTCTATCTTTGCAAACAGAATGTTGCTGATGATCTTGGCTACCACGCGAATGGCTGGGTTCCGAATCAAGGCCTGCTTCGCCGCTCTAGACTGGAAAGTACCTGAAGCAATGTGGTTCCAAAGTTCCCGCTGGTTTGGGAAGTTGTCGGGAAAGTGAGCGCCTGTCTTTCGATGGTCGAACCCGTAGATTTTGCAGAATTCCCTGATCAATATCTCGTACAACAAACCGCTGGAGAAGTATGTCAATGTGGCTCCATCTACTCGTTCGTACTTCGGGTGGGCGAATGTGAGTCTGACAGAGGCTAGGAATTGCCGCACCAAATAAGGATAGACCGGATATTCCTTCGTGGCAATATGACCAAACCCAATCTTCTCCAGAATCGCCTCTACGTCTTGGCGAATTCCCATTGCATCCAAAGTTGCAGGGCAGATGATCTTCGTAGGTTCCATTCCGACGCTAAGGAACCTGTTGTAGAACAGTGAATCGAACTCATCCCAAGCATCTCCAGCTTTCCTTTCCTGATACCGTGTGTTCTTGGCAAGATCGTCTGGTTGAATGCCTTTGATCAAGGTTGGATAGGTACTCTCGAACCGGGCGCCTTCCCGTCGAGGCCATGGCAGTGCGGTTAATGGAGCTGTTCCCGAGCCAGAGGCCGCATTTGTATTAACCCGGCGTTGCTTTGGTTCCTTCCGTTTCTTTGCCAGCTCTTTGCCTTTTGATTGAGGCATTGTCTACAAAACAAACAACATATACGTTTAAGAGGTTTGCACAAAATTACGATAAACGTTCTAAGAACGAGATTTAACAAAATGATGAATCGTGCAATTTAAACGCTCAATCAAGTGAATATATCATCAACAACTTTAAACGCACAACAATCTCCATCTAGAACTTCCAATAATCCAAAATTCTACCAATTCCACAAATTTCTCAAAATTCTCACAATCCACAATTCAATCCAAGAACACAAATACTAGGTGTTTCCAAGCAATGCCCAACTCAAAATCGGTTCATAGCATATGTAAAAGGCATAGAACAATCCAAGAACAAGCTATAAACATGATTTTGATTTTCACAATTTCTACCTAAAATTTTCGGATTGAACAAGAGAGATTCGAGTGGCGTACCTTTGCAGATCGAAGATGTCGATAGGATAAACAGAAAGAGTTCGAAAATTTGAGTGGGATAGACCCAAAAATCATTCAAATCCATTGAGAAATAAGGAAGTTATGGAGATTTGAAGTTGAAAACCCAAAATCCCTCAAGAACACATTGTGTCGAAAATATTGAGAGAAAAAGAAGGGTTTGATCGATTTTTATGAGAGTAGGAAGGAAGAGAGTGTGTTTTTTGGTCTGATTTTAGTGAAATAAAACCGGTTTAAACCAAAAAAATCGAACCGAACTGACCTGGGGATTAGATCGATCGATCCATGTAGGAGGATCGATCGATCCCGCTTACCTCTGCGCCTGGATCGAGCAGCGTCGGTCGGTCCCGTGCTGCTGGGTCGGTCCCGAAAAATGCCGATTAATTGGATCGATCGATCCAAGGGGAGGATCGATCGATGCAAGGGGAGGATCGATCGATCCAAACCCCCTGTTTTTTTTTTTTTTTTTTTTAAGAAAACTTAAAATTTCAAATTCAAAATGAAAAATTAGAAAATTAGCGAAAACAAATGGGAAAGGAAAATTATATACACATACCGATGGGTTGCCTCCCACCAAGCGCTCGTTTTTAGTCATTAGCTTGACTTCGGAGCCGTTTAGGCGAGAGGAGGATCACCGAGAGGAACGGTGAATCTCGCGGTGATTCCGTTGTCAGCGAGATATGGCTTAAGACGCTGACCATTGACAACGAATTCGCCTCCTTGGCGGTTACGCAACACTACTGCTCCGTAAGGACGGACGTCCTTACCCGTAAAAGGGCCGGACCATCTTGACTTTAGCTTTCCCGGAAAAAGTCTCAAGCGAGAGTTGAAGAGTAGCACCTGGTCATTGGCGGAGAAATTCTTCGGGATAATCTTCTTGTCATTAATAGCTTTTGTTCGTTCCTTGTAGATCTTGGAGTTCTCATACGCCGTCTGACGGATCTCATCCAACTCGTTGAGCTGAATCAACCTTCTCTTGGATGCGGCTTTGATGTCAAAATTTAGCAATTTCACTGCCCACGCCGCCTTGTACTCGAGAGTTGACAGCTTTTTGATTTCCTTTAAGTAGTGCTGCAATGCCATTAACCTTTGCGAAAAGCTCATCCATCCTTTGCGTTTCAGCACTACTCACGCGTCTCGTTTTGTCATACTCGGGATTGCGATGACTTGAACTCGCAGAAAGATTTTCAATAAGCTCATAAGCTTCCTCCTTGGTCTTTGTCATAAAGTTGCCATTGCTGGCCGCATTTAGACAATTCTTGGAGTCCCAATCTACTCCATCGTACAAGATGTTCAGCACTTGCTCGTCGGAATAACCATGATGAGGGCATTCCCTTAGGTATTCTCTAAACCGTTCCCACGCTTCATTGAAAGGTTCACCGCTGTTTTGTTGAAATTGAGTGATCTTGATTCTGAGGGAAGCGGTCTTGGATTTGGTGTAGAACTGATCCAAGAAGGCCGACCTTATTGCGTCCCAAGAAGTCAAAGAACCCGGCTCTAGAGATTTGAGCCATCTAGCTGCTCTATCAGCTAAAGAGAAGGAGAAGAGCTTGCATTTCAAATAGTCCGCAGGGACTCCATTTGAGCTTGTAGTGCTGCAAATCTCTTCGAACATTTCAAAGTGATCCATGGGATTCTCCGAAGCCTTCCCATAGAACAGATGTCTCTCTACGAGAGCAATGATCTGAGGTTTGATCTCGAAGTTCTGCCTCTGAATAGGTGGTGGACGAATAGCGGTTCTGTCCTGGTAAAATTGGTGAGGAGTGTCAATACCCCCGATCGGTCTACGTGGAGGCTGTCTTTGATTCAACTGGTGTTGAGCAGCAGCAGCTTGCCTCCGAGCTTCAGCTCGTCTATGGACATCAGCAGCAGCAGCTGCTTGGTTTGCATTGGCATTTAGATCGCCATCTCCATCATGAGCAAGAGGAGGAGGGTTCAAGAGGTTCCCGTCCTCGCCATACTCGTGATGTTCGTCTCCATCAGCAGGCAGATTTTGATTGTCCGGTAAGTTAGCCATTTCTCTCCTTTGCAATCTAGCTCTGTTGTTTTCTCGTTCCACTCTTGCCAAATCTTCGTTGTTCAACTCAAGCAGATTTTCAGAGACTTGGCTTCTGGTCATGTACCTAAGATGCACGGAAAAGAGCAACAATAAAACGAGTTAGTAACGACAAAAATAAATTCTTAGTCTGAACTTTCGTCCAAGACTCATAGGCAACAATTGGTCCCCGGCAACGGCGCCAAATTGATTTTCAGTGTGGTTTCACCAAGTCAATTAATAACTAAAATGCACACTATACCGCGATCATAACGGTTGTCGATTGTAGCACTTTAGGATCGAATCCACAGAGATCAATGTTACGACTATGAGAATGCAGGATGAAATTAAAGCTAAGACGAATGACATATTTTTTTTTTTGGTTTTATGGTTTCGAAACTAAGAACGATAACTAAAAACGGTGCAAATTCAAATAGGGAAAACGTTAAGCCTCGGGTGACGTTGTGGGAAATCACGAATAACGGTTAATGCATCTTAAACAGGGGTTAGCATTAAGAAACGTCTAGAACTCAAACCTAATAATAGATTAACCTCCTCCCGGAGTATTATTCCCTATGCTTTAAAACTATGAAGACTAACTCTCGTTCAATTCAAATGTTCTAAGCATGCTTTTCTAGTTCGATTTGATAAGTTCACAAGAACGCCTTAACATCAACTCCCGTTGGATAAGGACGTTTTGCTCATCTAGGATAATTCCGGCATCTAGACAAACACTCCCGTGCGCTAGATAACCTAAGATCGAGAACCAAGTGATCAGTTTAATTCAAGCAATAAGAACACCCTAGACGAAGAATCCACAGAATAAATCCCCGTTTAATCTATCCTAAACCGTTAAATCATGAAATCCCTTAACACCCTTTGGCTTAACTAAGAAACTACTCACTCATAATTGCAGAACAAATACATAGAAATGATGAAGAACACATGATTAACAAAACAGAAATAGAAGAGATTAAGAAAACTTCTCCAATATGTAGAATCAATGTTTGCTTTCCAAGCTTACAAATCACCAAGATCAAAGAGAAGAGTACAGAGTTCAGAGTGTATGTTACAACTGGGCTTAGACCCCTTATTTTTGAGAGTTTTTCGTCAAAGAGAGAGAGAAAATTAGATGAAATAGTTCAAAACACGTTTTTTACACTATTAACAGGAGCTGGATCGATCGATCCATGTATGTGGATCGATCGATCCCATCTTTTTCTTCGGATCGATCGATCCGCATCAATCAAAGATCGATCCATCAAATGTCCGATTTCCTGGATCGATCGATCCCATCTTGTTCAGCTCGGTTTCGCCGTTTTTCCGTTCCAGGCCTCCGGACTCCGTCCCGAAATGCCTTTACACCTCAAATGACCTCTAGAAGACTAAAACAATAAAAAAGACTCGATTATGTACAAAAAACGCGAATCGGAAAACGTCAAAAACGCAACACATCAGCACACATACCCCGTAGTTTGCAGTAGCTCTTTGATTGCCATATTTGAATGTATGAAATATATATCCGCGTGTGCAATACATGTGTGCAATCGTTATCTTTGATATGGGGGAATTTGATTAACTCATGAAACCAGAGTGGATATGCGGTATCCCCATGCTCGACCTAAATCGTTAATTAACAAAATCAATATATATATATATATATATGTATTAGATTGTCCAAGTAATTAATTTCTACGTACTTGCGTCTTCAACCAC
The DNA here is from genome assembly GCA_002933915.1 of Eutrema heterophyllum. Classification (NCBI taxonomy): domain Eukaryota; kingdom Viridiplantae; phylum Streptophyta; class Magnoliopsida; order Brassicales; family Brassicaceae; genus Eutrema; species Eutrema heterophyllum. Next base: position 17,713 of record PKMM01031156.1, on the reverse strand, counting down.
GGGGCAAAATGTTGATCTTTACGCTTGTTGATTTCGTCTACTGAGATTCCTTCAATGACTTCTCTTACCTGTCTAACAAATTCACTACATACAAAAGTATATTCAATTAAGCATAAATGGATATATAATTTAACTATATATATATATATGTATGTTTATACACTTACGTCTCAAATTCACTAACTTCTTCGCAATTTAAGAGGATATACGTTTGGGCACTATGATGGTCTTTTTCATTAGCAAACCAAAATGACTTCACGCTTCCACATAATCAACCGATTGAAGAAAAGATGTCTGGGACACCGTCATTAGCATATGTTCGTCCTACACCTCCATCATCATATCGCCGTGTTGCCCTTTTCCGTGTACGGACATTCGAGCCGAAATAGTATCCCGTGAAGTGAGAAGTTTCTTCTGTTAAACTTTATGCTACTATTGAGCCTTCAACTTTGGCTAGATTTTTAGCCTTCCGCTTCAAATGTCCCATGAATCGCTCGAATGGGTACATCCACCGATACTGTACAGGTCCTCCAACTTCTGCTTCGTGAGGGAGATGGATAGGTAGATGTTCTATAACATCAAAGAAGGCTGGGGGGAATATTTTCTCAAAGTTGCACAACAAAATAGGAATAATAGTATCAAGTTGTGCAATAACATCTTCTAACAAAGTGCGGGTACAAAGATCCCGAAAAAACGCTCCAATACCTACAATGACAATTACCACATATAAGGTAGACTTGTTAATTTTTCATTTCATATATATTATATCAATGTTTACATATGTGATTAATTTAAAGTTACATGCAATTGCTTCGTGTACATTTCCTTGTAGAAGTTCAGCAAATACAAAAGGAAGTAGCCGTTGCATAAAGACGTGACAGTCATGACTCTTCATCCCGGAAAACTTTTGCCCTTTCTCAACACATTTAGCTAGATTAGATACGTACCCATCTGAGAAATTCACATCAGATGTCACCCATTTGAACAAGGCTGACTTTTCTTCCGCACCCAATCGAAATATGGGAACAAGTGCTTTCCCATTACTTGTAATATGTAACTCATTCCGACAACAAAGATCATGCAAGTCTAGTCTTGACTTACCGCTGTCTTTAGTCCTTCCACGCACGTTTAACACTATATGCATGATGTTATCAAAAAAGTTTTTCTCAATATGCATGACATCCAGATTGTGTCTAAGCAAATGATCCTTCCAATACGGAAGCTTCTAGAATATGCTTTTCTTATGCCAATTATTATGCTCCCCATATTCATCCGCCATATTAGATGGAGTGTGCCAATTTCCACCACGATTGACTGTTTCCAGTGCACCATAATGATCAATTTCTGCTTCTAGATCTTCCCCGGAAAGATAAACAGGATGAGGAACACGAACAGCTTTGTTCTTTTTAAACAACCGCTTGTTTCTCCTATATGGATGGTGAATCGGTAGAAATCGACGGTGACAATCAACCCAACTTGTTTTCCGACCATGTTTCAATTGAAACGCATTTGTCCTATTGAGACAATATGGACAAGCCAATCGCCCATGCGTAGTCCAACCTGATAACATCTCGTAAGCAGGGAAGTCGCTTATTGTCCACATAAGCACCGCACGCATTGTAAAAAAAATTTTCCTCGCAAAACCATATGTCCGAACCCCGGTATACCACAACTGCCCCAATTCCTCTATCAAAGGCTGCAAAAACACATCAAGGGAACGCTTCGGATGCTTTGGACCAGGTACTAAAATACTCAAGAATAAAAATTCCCTTTGCATGCACATATCTGAAGGAAGGTTGTAAGGCGTTAGGATTACTGGCCATAAAGAATATTGCCTACCAGACATACCAAATGGACTAAATCCATTTGTGCAAAGACCAAGATACACATTTCGTTTCTCTCTAGCGAAGTCTGGGTGTACCGTCTTAAAGTGTTTTCACGCTTTTGCATCTGAAGGATGAGTAACCTCCCCATCTGTCTGCAAATGATCTGCATGCCATCTCATCGATGCAGCTGTCCTCTCAGACTGATACATTCTTTTTAACCTATCAGTTATAGGAAGGTACCACATCCGCTGGAACGGTACCTTACTTCGACCAGTACCTTGCGGCTTATATCTTGGCTTATGGCAAAATCGACATTCCAGCAACTTATCATCATCTTTCCAAAAAAGCATGCAATTGTCAACACAGACATCTATCATCTCAGAAGGCAACCCAAGACTATAAAGCAGCTTTTGTATCTCATAGTAAGTTTCAGCAGCTAAATTGTCCTCTGGCAAATACTCTTTAATCAAATCAGCCCAATCATCCATGCAAACCTCAGCTAAGTTATGATCATTTTTAATAGTCATCATCCTAGCCGCCAACGACAATTTAGAGTGCCCTTCTCTACATCCATCGTAGAGTGGCTGATTTGCATCATCTAGCATATCATAAAATCTTTATGCATCTAGATTGGGTTCCTCGTCATGATGCTCAGGTGCAAATGTACTTACAGTTTAATGAAATGCATCTGTAACCATGTCATGAATCCTATCATGATCTTGACCATGCTCCGCATGATAATCAAATTGATTAAAATCATTTGACTCATCAAAATTCGATGCTTGATAATTGCTAGTACTACTACCTGCATTTCCCCCATGACCCTCTCCATGATAATACCAGATATAGTAATGCGGCATAAACCCTCTATTTAATATATGCGACCACACCTTCGAGGTAATGATAAATTTCCTATTCTTGCATTTTGGACAAGGACAGTACATCTTACCACTGGTAATCGTATTTTGTATAGTTCCCGCCTGATGCATGAATCCCTCCACCCCATCACTGAACTCCTTTGTTAGCGATCCCTCCGAATCAAAACGATTATACATCCATCTTCTAATTTCGTATATTGACATTTTTTGTTGGTCAGAGAGAAATAAATGTTTTTGAATATGAAATTTTTCTTATGAGGTTGGCCGCTATATATAGATTTTTATTTTCGTTACCATCGAATTAGCAACGAATTTTGCATCGATTTTGCAACGATTTTACAATAGTTCACCTAACCGTACACCCCGGTAACTTAAACGTGTTCAACTAACTCATATATCGTCGGTAATTCATTGCAAAGTTCAACGAATACATTTCGTTGGTAATTCGTCGGTAATTAACGACGATTTTACTACGATTACAAACATCGTCGTTAAATCGTCACTAATTGGCGACGATTTTACGACGATTTTAAAAATCGTCGTTAATTGGACCGAACTTAACAACGATTTTACGACGAAATATTTCGTCCCAAATTTGCGACGATTTTACGACGAATTAAAAAATCGTCGTAAAATCGTTGTAATAACGATGTTGATTTGCGACGAAATAAAATCGTCGCAAAAAATCGTTGCAAAATGGCTGTTTTCTTGTAGTGTTCCTTTGATCTGCTCAGCAAATCCTTTCGGTGTCTCCTTCTCCTCTGATTTGAGGAAATGTATTTGTGGATTTGTGAAATGTAGTTGTTCATTCGGATAATCTGAGAACTGTAAGCACTTGATTTCCACTTGTCTAAAAGCATATTTTTCCGTTGTACTTAGAGATATAATATAATTCAGACACAATCCGTCTGAAACCATTTCTCTTGTCACAGGGCTGAAGATCTCAACGTGTGTAGCAAAGTACAAAGGGGCTGGCTTCTGTTGTGCCCTTAGTCTTCTTCTTAAGGTATAAACGGTTGCATACACATCTAATGTATTTTGTATCGGCTTTAGGTTCCATGCGCTCATCTAATAATCTCTATAGAGTTGTTGGAGGTGGGCTGCGCACACCCCCTTAAAGTCCGACCAGGGTCCAGATCGGCCCATTAACGAGAAGACCCACGAAGGAGGTCGGCCCATTAACGAGAAGACCCACGAAGAAGGTCGGCCCCACCTAACCGAGAAAGCCTCCCGCGACCGGCCCACTTTGTACGTACGACCTGTCCACTCTGTATGTGCGACTTGTCCGCTCCAAGTGTACGAGCTGTCCGCTCCGTACGTGCGATGGAAAATATCTGTAATCCACCGTTTCAATCCTCTTATAAATAGCAATGTATCCCGTAATAAAAAGGGACTCTGTAATTTCTGAGAAAAAAGGCTCCGACAATAATACTCAGTTCGTTATCGACCTTAATCCTCTCAGCTCGTTTAAATAGCGAACTCGAAAATCCTTTTGTAGTTCGTCATTTAACCGACCTTAATCCTCTCGGCTCGTTCAAATATCGAACTCGAATATCTCTTAGTAGCTCGTTAGTTAACCAACCTAAAATCTCCTTAATTGCCAGGCATCGCTTTAGACAACGAAAGCCTCTGAGCCCCTCCTTGTTTGTTGATTAACCCCCATGTTGTATAACCAATCCAACAAGAGCGATTCAGTTATGTTTTTAAGCTTTTTGTAAAAACAGGCGACATTAAGAATGAGAAAAAAAAAATTGATGTTTGTTTGGTATTAATCGTCTATCTTCTTCATGTACTCCTTGGAAAGCTTTGTTTCCATGATGAGTTTTTGTTCCTTAATGAGTGAGTATCCTGATTCCAGCAATGCTTCCACCGTTTGTTGTTCACACCATTATCATCATCATGAAACAAAACCCTTCATATGATCCCAATTGGAACAAAAGCTTGAAATTTTAATAAGAGTAAGAAGTGAGTGATATCACTGTGAAGCCTGTAATGGCATTTACCTCTGGGGAATGAATTGAGAAACCTCTTGGGTCTGTTTTACGCCTGAGAAGAGTTTTCCCTAGACTCTATTCCTCCAACATCATCTACCCACTGTTACAACAAAGAGAGAAGCCACTCAAACAGTAAAGACTCGAATTAGTATTTGGTTTTTGCCAGATTGAATGAATTCCAAACAATAAAGGCTCGACTTATTAGTATTTGGTTTTTGCCTGGTGGTTAGAAGATTAAAAAAGGTTTCGTATTAAGTACTGCTACAACAGACCATGTGACATCAGACATTTCATCTAAGAATAGATTATCCAAAGCGAGTTCTGGCTTCTATAAAGAAAGTTTGGTATTATTAAGTACCGTTTGTTTTTAAAGGCGAAAAGAACTTGGGTCTTTTAAATTTTTCTTGTCGCCGTCAGTGGTTGAGCGACTATGTAAAGAAGACGCCCTATAATACGGAAAGAAACCAGAGCATTGCATTGAGCGATTAAAGCAGAGCATCTAAGGATGGTGGTCGCGAACCATCGCCTTGCATTACAGAAAAATAATTTATCACAAGTTACAAACTTAAGTTGCATTGTATCACAAGTTAAAAACACCAAAGAGCTTCATCTTCTCCGATCAGTCGTCGTCAGAGAAGACAGTCTTCTTACCGCACCAAAGAAATTCAACCTCCGCTTTCTTCAGATCCGGTTTGGTCTCCAAATCAAGGCTAAATCGTCGAAGGTTGTCTTCGTAACTGGAATATACCAAAAACTTCACCCAGTGTGCTCTTGATAACAAAACTCAAAATGTAAATAGTTAAGTCCCTTACCAAAGCTTCAGATCCGGTTTGGTCTCCAAATCATAATAAAGGCTAAATCGTCGAAGGTTGTCTTCGTACCTAGAATATACCAAAAACATCACCCAATGTGTGCTCTTGATAACAAAAAAGTCAAAAGGCAAACAGTTAAGTCCCTTACCAAAGCTTCTCTGCAAGTTTGTACCTAATTAACAGAAATAATAGCGTTAATCTTATGTTATGACATCAAAACTATAGCAATAAGTTAGAGAAACAAATCTCCATATGGAAAATCAATTTACTTGGGTCGGAAAGGGTATGGAGCTATCTCAGGCACGTCAAGAAAAATTCTACGACCATTCTTCTCTCGCAGCGCCTACACAGTATAAACGATTTACTCAGCAATCCTACTTTCATATAACTAGTTGTATATTTTTCATCACAAGTATACACTACTTTTCAAATGTTTAAAATATACTTTTCATCATTACTATAAACTACTCTCACCCTCTTTACTTCGTTAGCATAAGCAAACTCAACAAAGCCACAGCCCACATGCTCACCCCAGTGGTCTACAATAAGTCGAACACGAACAACATCTCCAACACTCTTGAAGAAACTGATGCTGTAAAAATGGAGGATAAAATATTAGTCATGAAAAACTTGCTCCGAGAGAACGAAAGATGAAATTTAAGGCGCTACTTACAGACGTGGTATTCCAAAGTTGGCAGAGATATTGGCAACAAAGAGCGTCTTTTTTATTAAGGCAACTTCCTGAATTTAACAGCCAAGTGTATTAGCACGACTCTAAGGAGAAAATGACTTAAATTGCATAACAACAAAAAGTAGATTCATCCCCAGAATAAGTCATCTTTCGACTTTGTGGCAACAGTTCTGTTATTAAATGCTAAACGTTTCTTCTGAGCCTAACATATTTTGAAGATAATAAGATTAAGTACCTCAACAAAATCGGGAGTTTCATCAAGTCCTTTCACAGCCGCATCTTCTTCTATCAGAAGGCTTTCTTGTCGAAGGTAGTCTTCGTACCTGGAATACCAAAAACTTCACACAATGTACACTTGATAACAAACTCTAGATGCAAATAGTTAAATCACTTACCAAACATTGTGATCTATGCAAAACCTAATTAACAAAAACAATAGCGTTAAGTCTTCTGTAATGGCATCAAAATCCTAGCAAGAAGTTACAACCAGTGTTACATGAACAAAAATTAATTTACTTGGGTGGAGGGTAAGGCCTCTCAACAACACGAAGAACAATCTTGCGATCGTTCAAACATTCACTGTTCTTTTCCAGCGCCTACATTATGAAAGATTTAATCAGCAATCGTACTTTCAAATAACTACTTGTATAATTTTCATCTTAAGTATACACTACTTTTCAAATGACTACTAAAATACTTTTCATCATTACTATACACTACTCTCACCTTCTTTGCTTCGTTAGAAGAAGCAAACTCAACAAAGCCATAGCCATCTTGCCTGCTATTGTTTACAATAAGTCGAACATGAACAACTTCTCCAACATCTTTGAAGAAATCGATCCTGTCAAAATGGAGGATAAAACATCAGTCATCAAAAACTTGCTCCGAGAACGAAAGTGGAAATTTAAGGTGCTACTTACATATCTGATATTTTAGTTGTTTGGGGAGAGAAATTGGCAACAAAGAGCGTCTTATTTCTTACGGCAGCAGCCTGAATTTAACAGCCAAGTGTGTTAGCACGACTCTAAGGAGAAAAGGACTTAAATTGCATAACAACAAAAAGAAGCCTCATCTAAAATTCATCCCCAGAATAAGTCATCTTTCGACTTTGTGGCAACAGTTCTGTTATTAAACGCTAAGCGTTTCTTCTGAGCCTTGACATATTTCGAAGATAATAAGAACAGGCACCTCAACAGGATCGGGAGTTTCATCAAGTCCTTTCATCAACAAAATCCTATGATCGTGCAAATATTCACCATTCTTCTCTTTTAGCGCCTACAGGATAAAAGATTTAATCAGCTATAGTACTTTCAAATAACTACTTGTATATTTTTCACCATAAGTATACACTACTTTTCAAATTACTTTAATATTTTTTTCATCATTACTACAAAACTACTCTCACCCTCTTGGTGTCCTTAGCAGAAGCAAACTCAACAAAGCCATAGCCCACATGCTTGCCCTTGCAGTCTACAGCAAGTCGAACACTAACAACTTTTCCAACATCTTTGAAGAAATCGATGCTGTAAAAGTGGAGGACAAAACATCAGTCATCAAAAACTTGCTCCGAAAACGAAAGTGGAAATTTAAGATGCTACTTACATATGTTCCAATCTTTTTGTTTGGGGAGAGAGATTGGCAACAATGAGTACATCCTGAATTTAACAGCCAAGTGTGTTAGCACGGGTCTAAGGAGAATAGGACTTAAATTTGGATAACAACAAAAAGTAGCCTCATCTTTCGACTTTGTGGCAACAGTTGTGCTATTAAACGCTAAGTGTTTCGTCTGAGCCTGACATATTTCCAAGATAATAAGAAGAGGTACCTTAACAAAATGAGGAGGTGTCTCATCTTCTTTAATAGGAAGGATCGAAAGGCTTTCTCGTTGAAGGTAGTCTTCGTTCCTGTAATATCAAAAACCCTTGTGATCTCTCCATGTACAGTATACGAAAAACATCACCCAATGTGCTNAAATCCCTTACCAAACCGTGTGATCTATGCAATACCTAATTAACAGAAAAAAAAAGTGTTAATCTTCTGTAATGGCATCAAAACTCTAGCAATAAGTTACAGCATAAATCAATTTACTCGGGTGTAAGGTATGTAGCTCCCTTATCAGCCACATCATAAAGAAGAATCTCACGATTGTGCAAGTATTCACCGTTCTTCTCTTGCAGCGCCTACAGTATAAAAGATTTAATCAGCAATCCTACTTTCAGATAACTACTTGAAAAATTTTCATCACAAGTACAACACTACTTTTCAAATGACTACTTAAATACGTTTTTCATCATTACTATAAACCACTCTCACCCTCTTTGCTTCGTTAGCAGAAGCAAACTCAACAAAGCCATAGCCCAGATGTTTGGCCAGATGTTTGGCCTTGCGGTTTACAACAAGTCGAACACGAACAACTTGTCCAACATCTTGGAAGAAATCGATGCTGTCAAAATGGAGGATAAAACATCAGTCATGAAAAACTTGCTCCGAGAACGAAAGTGGAAATTTAATGTGCTACTTACATATCTGATATGTTAGTTCGGGGATGGAGATGGTCAACAAAGAGCGTCTTTTTTGGTACGGCAGCTTCCTGGATTTAACAGCCAAGTGTGTGAGCACGATTCTAAGGAAAGAGGAATTAACATAACAACAAAAAGTAGCAACAGTTGATATAAGTCATTTGAGGTCATCTTTCGACTTTGTGGCAACAGTTGTGTTAGAGCCTTGACATGTTTTGAAGATAATGGGAAGAAGAGGTACCTCAACAAAATCGGGAGTTTCATCTTCAAGTCGTTCCACTGTCTCCTGTAGCCATTGGAGAGATGATAAGAACAAACAAGATGCTTAATTGAACATAAACTTGTACAAAATATCTAGAATTTAAATTTCCAAAAATTATACCTTCGCTGAGATAAGATTAGCCTGATCAGACTTTGTCTCCAACAACTCGACCCTTCTTTTGATCTGCTCCTTCTCCTCGGAATTTTCCTTATGTTTCCTCAGAAACGGTTTGGTCCCCGAATCATCTTCCGGCTTTCGCTTACCCAATAAATTAACTATGGCGGCCGATTTCTTGCTGGAACTGGCCATGGAGAAGATGAAAACAGCGAGGGGTTAGTTTTGCCAGGAATTCGAGTTGAGAGCAGAAATAAGTTATTAAATACTCCTTGGGAGAAGAAGAAGGTATTTATAGAACAAAAATCCGGTTTGGGCTGGGCTTTTATTGGTTGGGTTTGTGTTGCACCATGTAGCATTTGTGATATGAGTATCACCCGTATCATCGGTCCTATTCTTCTATGTTATCTTTTCGAAGATTTGCTATTGTGTTTTTTTTTTTAAACTCTTATGATGTTATTAATTTTTTTTCTTCCATGAAGCATTTTCTTTTAATATATACAAACGTTCTTTTTATATTTTAAGAAACGCATACATTACAACTTGCCATTGTGTTTAACTTTAGATATAGATTGATTGAGAAACATGAAAGCATGTAAACTATCTCTATAATATTAAGAGAAAATTGCCCAGAATAACACTAATTTTTTATGTAATTACTAGAATAACACCGTCAGAGCTGAGTTGACTAGAATAACACAATTCCTTTGTTAAAAGACAGAAAATCCATTTTCAATCACTTATTTACACAAATGCCATTTTGATTTTTTTTTTTCAAAAAAAAAAATATATATATATAAAGCTCAAAAAAATCTCTCTTCTCTCCCTTAAATCTATTCAGACGAAAAAAAACAAAAAAAAAAACCCGCCTCGCCTCATGTCCCAGTCGCCGTCAAGCTCGATTCTCGCCTTCTCTGTCGTGACCCGTAGCCGCCGCAGTACCGCCCTGGCCGCCAGAACCCGCCGCGCCGAACCCTAGCCTCCGCGTGGATTGATTCCACCAAGAGAGGTAACCGCAAGCCTTTTAACCTTTCGATCTAGATTGTGTTCTCGCTTGAATGTTGAACCGTGACTTTAACCAAAGGTTTTTAGCATTTCATTTTCTGAGCAGATTCATCTGGTAAAACCCAGATTTGGTTTATGTAGACGAACATGAATAGGTCACGAGACAAATAAGTCTGTGACAAGCAAATAAATCTGCGACAGACAAATAAGTCTGCGGCAAACAAATAAGTCGCAGACTTATTGTGTATGTCGCAGACTTATTTCCTTTGTTGCTGACTTGTTTCCTTTGTTGTTATTGTTGCAGATTTGTTTCATTTGTTGCAGACTTGTTTCATTTGTCGCATAGTTGTTTCATTTGTCGCAGACTTGTTTCATTTGTTGCAGACTTTGTTGTTTTTGTTGCAGATTTTTTTCTCGCAGACTTGTTTCATTTGTTGCAGACTTGTTTTATTTGTTGCTGACTTATTTCATTTGTCTCTTCTCTGCCCTAGCCGCCAGAACCCGCCGCCGCGCCGAACCCTAGCCTCCGCGTGGATTGATTCCACCAAGAGAGGTAACCGCAAGCCTTTAACCTTTTGATCTAGGTTGTGTTCTCGCTTGAATGTTGAACCGTGACTTTAACCAAAGATTTTTAGCATTTCATTTTCTAAGCAGATTCATCTTGTAAAACCCATATTTGGTTTCTGTAGACGAACATGAACAGGTCACGAGACAAATAAATCTGGGACAAGCAAATAAATCTGCGACAAACAAATAAGTCTACAGCAAACAAATAAGTCGCAGACTTATTGTGTATGTCGCAGACTTATTTCCTTTGTTGCTGACTTGTTTCCTTTGTTGTTATTGTTGCAGACTTGTTTCATTTGTTGCAGACTTGTTTCATTTGTTGCAGACTTTGTTGTTATTGTTGCAGATTTTTTTGTCGCAGACTTGTTTCATTTGTTGCAGACTTGTTTTATTTGTTGCTGACTTGTTTCATTTGTCACAGACTTATTGTGTATTTCACAGACTTATTGTGTATGTCGCATACTTATTTCCTTTGTTACTGACTTGTTTCCTTTGTTGTTATTGTTGCAGACTTGTTTCATTTGTCGCAGACTTGTTTCATTTATCGCAGACTTGTTTTATTTGTTGCAGACTTTGTTGTTATTGTTGCAGATTTGTTTATCGCAGACTTGTTTCATTTGTTGCATACTTGTTTTATTTGTTGCAGACTTGTTTTATTTGTTGCAGACATGTTTCATTTGTCGCACACTTGTTTCCTTTGTTGCAGACATTGAAATAAAATCACATTTTCGTTAGTTCCACTTTTAAACATTGAAAGAAAACCACATTTTCGTTAGTTCCAAGTGCATTTTTGATTAACCTAAGTACTTTTCCAAGACATGACTCTAATTCCCCTAATTTGATAAATTTGATCAAATCCCATCTATAAATTCACATAGCTAGGAGAAAAAAAAACAATCCCTGAAAATAGAAATATAAGGTCTTGCTGCGCCGGGGATAGATGAAAAGACAAGCTCTGAAATGGTTAAGTAGCAGAGAACAAATAAGTCTGCGATAAACAAATAAGTCTGCGACAAACAAATAAGTATGCGATAAATGACAAAGAGAAAACAAAACATATAAGTGTACGACAAAGGAAAACAAAACTACAACACACATAATAAGTCTGCGACAAAGGAAAACAAATATGTATGCGACAAATGACAAAGGAAAAACAACAATATAATTTGCAACATGATCGCCACGGAGAACGGGATCGGCGACGACAATGGAGAACGGCGACGATGAAGAAATTTTTTGGGTTGCAGAAAAGGTTGACGACGGCGGCCGCACATAACCCTAATGGTGCAGTGGCATTTTCGTAAATTTGTTACTTATTAGGGAGATCTCGAAGTTCGAAATAAGTCTGCAACTCATAACAAGTCTGCGACAAACAAAGTGTTATTCTAGTCAGAAAACAAGTCTGCAACACAGTCTAATAAGTCTGCAGTTTTTAATGCCACGTAAGCAATTTACAAATAAGTATGCGACGTTGAGCATAAAATCTGTGACATTGTAAATAAATCTGCGACAAGCGATGTTATTTCAGTAAGACCTTTTAAGTGTCGCAGACTTAGTCTTTTTGTCGCAGATTTTCCAAAAGTCTGCAACAAAGCATTTAAGTCTGCAACAAATAGTTGCAGATTTTTTATAAGTCTGCATAATAAGTCTGCAAATGAACTTAAGTCTGCGACAAAGGGAATAAATCTGCGTAATAAGTCTGCAATCAAAATAAGTCTGCAACAAAGCACATTAAGTCTACGCCGAAAAGTTTGCAACACGCATAATAAGTCTGCAGATGTGCGCATACTTAATAAGTCTGCAACATTGAAAAATAAATCTGCATATTAAGTCTGCATAACAAGTCTGCGCAGATTTGTCGATTTATTAAGTCTGCAACAAAGGTCCGCAGACTTATTCTGAAAAACGCGGTGGCATTTTTGTAAATAAGTCAAACTTTAGCTTACGTAAAAATAATTTAGTAATGGCAGTTTCGTAATAACGTTTTTCCTAACAAAAGCAAATAAGGATATAATGGGCAAAAAACATGTTTTTTCCTTCTAATTATTCTATGTTAGTCTAGTCCTTACCCAATTTATATATGTTATTCTAGTTAATTTCCCTAATATTAAATAAAAGTTCAGAATAAATTTCACAACATCCGCTTTCCCCTTGATAAGAGAGGGCTGCTCCGACCTTTCATAATCAGTAAACGTATCTCCATTCACTACTTGATTAAGGCATTTCTCTTCAAGGAACTCCTACTTAATTCCAGTGAACTGAATGTTTAACAGAATAGTCTCTCTAATGTATGTTATCCCAATGACCGATCGAGTTAAACTCTAAAATACCAAAACTCTTATAAAGTTTTCAAAAATATTCATTTAGTCGATTTGAAAATGCATTGCTTACATTTATTGTGATAAATCTGAAATATATACAATTGGTGGTGTATTGGGTTATTCTACTTCTTCATGTCTTTACCTTGTAGCAGTTAACCATATCAAAAATCCTTTTTTATCTACAATGAATATTTGATTGGAAAACGAAGCTACTAAATCCTTTTATCTTAGGAGTGGTGCTCTCCTTTCTCTTCCTTGTGCCGTGTGGACTCGATTTCCTTCTTCAATTCTCTCATTCCTCAGGTTATTTCACTGTTGGTGATGTCTGGTCCCTCTTAGGAGTAGTTCCTCTTGCTGGTTTGTTTTGTTTCTGGGCTGTTGCGGTGATGTCACCTCTTCCTTTCCTCTAAGAAGCTTTCTTCCTCTTCCCTGCTTCTCGAGAAGTAGGCCGGTTGTGGCAGTCGTTTCTCTGCCTAGCTCTTGCTCTCTTGCGGTCTCATGGTGAAGTTTCAGTTCAGCTGCCTTCTCTTTGTTTGGTTCTGTTTTGCAGAAGGTTGTCGAGCGTTTAGTTTAGGTGCCTTGGTTCTCTGTGTTTGGGTGCCATTTTCAGTTGCGGTCAAGTTTCCCAGATAGGTGTGGTTGCTTAAAAAGAGATCTTTATAACTTGTGGACCTGCTTCAAGATATTTAAAAGCCTTCTTCTCCGTTCTAACCTCGTCTTTAATAGGCCGTTCTCAGGAAGATGCCGATCTCATCTCAGTGTCACCTTCGCCCGTGATCTGATCTTCTAATCAAGTCACCGTGTATATCATCAAAGGAAGCATAAGAAATAAAAGACTTAATACACTCTAGGCTGCAGATTCAAGAAAAATGTGAAACTATGAACATCAAAAGAAAGTATTCTTCAGACACAACGATTGTCTAAAGGGTGAATTGCATGAATATTACTTTTGGGAGAGCTAATTAGGTGACTACCATTTGAATGCAGTCAATTAAGTTTCTAACAATAGTCAACTGTCCAGAATAAGGGGAATTGTCCAAAAAGCCCTTGCTCCCTTATTCTGGACATTGATTTTTGCAGGACTCGACAACGACAGGTCGTTTGTAAAAGGGAAGATGCTAGTGTCTAGTTTCGTTCAATAGTAAGGAAAACTTTTAGAAAATTCTGCTCAAATCTGTCTTCGTTATCGGCTGCCTCGGTCTTTGTTTATTCTCTCCAAACCCTAAAAATCCCAAAGAACAATTCTTCAGTATTAGTAACATTCTGTGAAAAAACTAATGAAGCGGAGCCGCCATCGAAGGGTTAAAGCGGCGGTGGCGGAGGTGAGGAGGCAAAATCGTTCTCTGCGGTGGACACACCAGATCTGTTATATTCTCTGTCAAAGCTCATGAGATCACTGAATCTGTTATGTTCTCCGGCCTCCTTTGCTCCTTATCATCGCCGCAAGAGCTCTCCGCCTCTCGTCTCCAACGCGTTCTTCTACTGGTTCAGCGACTCGCCGGCGAGTTATTATTCTAACGCGAAGCCTTTGTCCTTTGGCTTAACGGTGGCCATGGCTACTCGAATCTCGAATATTCACCAGGTTCAGAGTAAATCTCGATCGGGCCAAGACTGAAGAAGCTTCTACGGACTCTCCACCACCTTCTAGCTTCAATTCCATTTCCAAGCTGTTCTAACTTATATGAAATTGTAATTAACTATTTTTCAAAATAGTTACTTATTGTATAGTTAACTAGTATAGTAGTTAATATTTAGTACATTATATATCAAATAGTTGACTATAATAGACAATTATTATAAGGATAATTCACTATATAATTCGTTTTTTGTCATATAGTCAACTATTAGATAACTATAAATTATAATTACAAAAAATCAGTTAAATTTTCACATGTAGTTAACTATGTACCCTAAATAGTCAAATACTTTTATGTAGTTAACTATTTTCACATATAGTTAGCTGCTCCAAACTTACAAATCCCGTTTTCTCAATTTTAGAAACTTTGCACGGTCCAAATGTGGCCAACACTGGTGAGCTTGAAGATGGAGATGGAGATGAAGATTGAACTAAAATAGCAGAAGAAATATTTGTGGTGTAGCAACATTGATTAGCTAGATGAAATTGTAGTTAACTATTGTTTCTAAATAGTTAAATATTGTATAGTTAACTAGTATAATAGCTACTATTTAGTACATTATATATCACATAGCTGACTATAATAGACAATTATAAAGATGATTCACTATATAATTCATTTTTTTGTCATATAGTCAAGTATATTAGATAACTATGAATTGTAATTACAAATAATCGGTTATGTTTTCATATGTAGTTAACTATATACCCCAAACTATATACCGCCGTCGATGCTAACTATTTTTATGTAGTTAAATATTTTCACATATAGTTAGCTGCTCCAAACTTACATATCCCATTTTCTCAATTTTAGAAACTTTGCACGGTCCAAATGTGGCCAACACTGGTGATCTTGAAGATGGAGATGGAGATGGAGATTGAACTAAAATAGCAGAAGAGATATTTGTGGTGTAGCCACATTCATTAGCTAGATGAAATTGTAGTTAACTATTTTTTCTAAATAGTAAGTATTGTATAGTTAACTAGTATAATAGTTACTATTTAGTAAATTATATAGCAAATGGCTGAATAATAGACAATTATAAAGATAATTCACTATATAATTCATTTTTTTTATATAGTCAAGTATATTAGATAACTATGAACTGTAATTACAAATAATCGGTTATGTTTTCATATATAGTTAACTATATACCCCAAATAGTTAACAAACTAGTCAAATATTTTTATGTAGTTAACTATTTTCACGTATAGTTAATTATATACCCCAAATAGTTAACCATAAATAGTCATTATTTTTATATAGTTAACTATTTTCACATGTAGTTAAAAAATAATAGCAGAATGTCCAAATAGTTAACTATACCATATACATATAACAATTTTTAGATATACACGCGTCCATCATCGTCAACACCTTACCATCCTCCCTCCGAAACGCCGCCTCCAACACCATGTCCATGCTCTTGCCGGAGTACCTCTGGTTCCTCCTGAAAATTCCGGTGGGCCTGATCTCGAAGAGCTCCGAGTTGGGGGGAGCCGTCGTCGGCGACGAGCAGGGCGGCGAGTATTCCTCCGATTCCAGTTCCGGCAACAATGTCGAAGAAATCGGAGATCTGAGTGTGAGGGTCACCGGTCTGAAGGCGGATCTGGTATTCGAGGTGGACAATAGAAGCTCCGGCGACAATGGCAGTGGTTCCACCGCCGTCGATGCTAAGGATTCGTGTCCCCATGTTGAAACAGAATTAGTTTGCTGGGGTGTGGCATACCGTGGATCAGTCCCCATGTTGCTACAGAATTAGATAACTATGATCTAAAATAGTCAACTACTCGAAATCAACTATTCTAAACAACACCAGATTGAACATATGATATAGGAAAGGCCCGTAATTTCGGACGAAGATGGAGTATGAATTATAGATCTATTCTAAACAACATTAGATCTAGTGTTAATCCATACAAATCGGAACTACATTGAACTATTCAATCTGAGGAAAAAAAGGAAGCGTTTATACATGTGAGATGGAGGAGACGACGGTGAGGAAGACGGTTGGAGACTGTGAGGAAGCCGCCGGCGATGAAGACGTCTGGAGTCAGTGAGGAAGACGCCGGTGGAGAAGACGTTGTTGAGGGAGACGAAGAGTCCGGTGAGGAAGACGACGAGGAAGGGCAGTGAGGAAGTGGCCGACGATGAATACGACAAAGAGGAAGAAGAGAGAGAATAAAGAAATGTTGATATGGAAGAAAGAGAAAAAGATTTGAATATGGAAAAGAAAATCAACTTGACATAATTGTCAGAAGATATGAAAAAAAGTGGATGCTAGAGTAGTCAAATACATAATATCGGTTAAAGTAGCTGAGGGGCTGCATGGTATTTTCAATATGTTTACTTTTGAATAAAACAATGTCTTTTTTATTTATTTAATTTGGTTCCCAAAAGATGTTACCACACCTATTTTTCTTTGTCTAAATAACAATGAGTAGGAAATTCGTAGAGATTTTCGTCTGCATTTTGACATATGCAAAGCCTTTGCTTGTTTTGAGCCGTAGACTCTGCATTATAATATTCCAAAGATATGTGAAACCCAACAAATAAATCATAAGACATTTCTCTCCTGCAATGGAGTATATGTATGAACCTAAAAAACTTGTCTTTTTGTATCGAAATTACAAACCAATACGCATACGAATCGAAAGAGCACTAACGAATGTAACAAACCAAAAAAGAATTCATAGTCAATAATTTTAGACCTGGGCAAAATACCCGGAACCGAAAATATATAATGATGGTGGTGGCTGTGGGAGGCTAACCATCGCCGAAGATATCTTACATTACAGAAAAATATTTTAAAGGTAATAAAAAGTTATAAACTTGAGTTGCATTGTATCACAAGTTAAAAACACAAAAGAGCTTCATCGATAGAAGACGTCAGAGAAGTTATTTACTTAAGTTGCATTGTATCACAAGTTAAAAATGTAAGCATAATTTTACATGAATCCCAAGACCTTTAAACATCTAGGTTAATCACATAATAGAATCATAAGGAGGGTTAGCGGAGTACCTCCATTCATTGTTGCAGAGAGGTCTTCCTGAACGGTATTCTGAATGGAAGATTTAGAACATGAT
>PKMM01031110.1:842915-919678 GCA_002933915.1 Eutrema heterophyllum | reverse complement strand
GTTTGCGTAAGAGCAAGAGTACTTCGCGGACATGCTTGAGATGGGCTTCCCATGAGGCACTGTAAATTAGGATATCATCGAAGAAGACAAGCACCGAACGGCGGAGCAATGGACGGAAAACATCATTCATCAGAGCCTGGAAGGTGGAAGGAGCGTTGCAAAGACCGAATGGCATGACGAGGTACTCGTAATGGCCGTTATGTGTTCGGAACGCAGTCTTGTGAACATCAGACGGATGCATACGGACCTGATGATACCCTGCGGTTAAGTCGAGCTTGGTGAAGAAGGAAGCACCGTGAAGTTCATCCAGCATATCTTCGACTGTCGGGATAGGGAAGCGGTCTTTGATTGTTGCAGCGTTAAGGGCTCTATAGTCGGTGCAAAAACGCCAAGATCCGTCTTTTTTCTTCACGAGAAGGACAGGAGAGGAGAAGGGACTGGAGCTCTGCCGTATGAGACCCGATTGGAGCATGGAGTGGACTTGTCGTTCGATCTCATCTTTCTGGAAATAGGCATAGCGATAAGGTCGGACATTAATTGGATTTGTACCTTCTTTAAGATCGATGTGATGCTCTATATTTCGTGGTGGTGGCAATTGATTCGGCTCATCAAACAGATCAGAAAATTCGTCGATGAGAAGACGCATATCATCGGTCACTGGTTTTGAGTGTTCAAAAGTCTCGACGGCGGAGATGGCGAAGACGATCTGACCTCGACGGGCTGCTTTGGAAATTTCTTCTGGGCCTGCTGCTTGAATAGATGAATATTGAAGCCCATGTAAAGTAATTGAATCACCGGCCCAATAAAACTTCATTGTATGGGCTTGCCAATCACAAAGGGTGGGACCCAAACACTTCAACCATTCGACGCCTAAAACCAGATCGAGACCGACGAGGGGAAGGGCGTACAAGGTCAATGAAAATCGAGCACTTCCCATTGTTACGCCGACGGACTCGTATTTCGTTTCACAACGCAGTGGTCACCCATTAGCCACCTTTACTATAAACGGCTGAATGCGTGTGGCAGGAAGGTTTAGACCTCGAACTGCTTTTGCACAAACGAAATTGTGAGTGGATCCGCTATCGACGAGCACCACCATCTTCCGATTATGAACCGTTGCTGCGATCCTGAGAGTCTGTGGTGAATCCCAGCCAGACAACGCGTGAAGCGTAATCTCCGGTGTTTTCTCCTCGACCTCACTTTCCTCTTTATCGAAGATTGGTTCATCGTCTTCATCGTGGATTCCCTCCATGATAAATAGCTGTGGTTGTTGACATTTATGCCCTGGCGAATATCTTTCGTCACAGCTAAAGCACAAGCCAAGACTTCGCTTCCTTTTGAGTTCTTCCCAACTCAGTTTTCGTGGTGTTGGTGTTGGTGTGTCTCGAGGGGAAGCAGCGCGGGAGGTGATGTTTGGAATAGGATTACGCGAACCGCTCGGGGAACTCGTGTTGTAGGCTTTCACGGGATGCCACTTCTTCTCCAGTTGCAATTGATCGTCACGGTGCCGCGCCAGATTGATTATCTCTAACATCGTCTTTGGCTTGAATATGCGGATGCCGCTAGAGATGGAAGTGTGAAGTCCACCCATAAACGCACCCACCAACGCTCTCTCCGTCCAGCCTTCGACTTGTGTTGATAACCGTTCAAATTCCCTTTGATACTCCAACAACGAACCTTTTTGACGAATGTGACACAGCTCCTCGTCAAAAGTTTCGCCGTCGATCGGCCCAAATCGCGTCCATAACTCAGCTTCGAATGTTTCCCATGGTATTTGATGTGCATTGAGGCCGAGAGCTTTGGATTTAGCCTGCCACCAACGATTTGCTTCTTCCGTCAGGTGATATGACGCAAAGCTCACTCTTTCGTCTCTTGACATCCCATGATAGTTGAAATATTGTTTGGCCTTGCTTAGCCACTCTGTCGGGTCTCCACCATAGAATCTGGGAAATTCAAGCTTCACGTGATGATTTGTGTGATGATTTGAGACATGGCATGGTGCTGGTGCGAACGGGTTCATGTGCTCTTCTCTCTGAACCGTCGGTTGGTGATTTGTACGAGAACCGTTGGATCCTTCTTCACGAATACCTGACACCAACTCTCTCATCCGAATCATTGAATCTTCCATCATACGGTTGAATGAAAGCTCCATGGAACGGAGTTTGTCGTCGATGCCTGTGCTAACCTTTTGTAATTCGTCTTGGACCATCCCAAGACCTGTTTCCAGATCAGTCAGGCGATCTTTGTTACTCATGATCTCTGCTTCCGGTGAGGGAGCCCAGATCAGATTTTTTTGTGATTTTTTTGTTTTTTCGAGGTGGAATTGTGTTTAGTGGGGATTGAAACAGAAAAATTTTTTGGGTAACCTGCTCTGATACCACTGATAGGTCCCAGTTATGGAAGTATCAATGTTGATCAGTGAAAGCAAGAACAAATAGACACAAGTATTTTGTTGGCAAATTTCTCTGCCTTTTCTTTTGGCTTTTCTGATTTTTATAGGAAACAAATGGAACTATCCGTTCCTTACAATGCTGGAAACAAATTACATAATGGGAAAGTGGAAATCATGGAAGTAGAACGTGAGTTATGATCCTAGAAACTAGGGAACAAAACACACTCTGTTATTTGCCGAAACAAAGGAAATAACAATAAAATGAAGAATAAGTCAAACCAATCAATTTTGGTACTTTGGATTCGGTTTGCTCTTCCTTATTGATCGCCGGTTCATAGCTGGCACACTTGAAGGCTCATCAGAAACATGCAGTGCGCCTTGTTGTATGTGTCCTCGTACAAAGTGATAATCAAGCGCAATATGTTTCATCCGCGAGTAAGATACGGGGTTCGCGTATAGAAACGTGGCTCCTATATTATCACAGTATACGACTAGGGTAGCTGGTAGCGTGATCCCGAGTTCCCGTAGGACATTACATATCCAACGAACTTTAGCAGCAGTATTTGCCACTGCTCTATACTCCGCTTCTGTAGACGATCTAGCGACACCATTCTGTTTCTTTGCGGACCAGGAAATTGGATGACTTCCTAGGTAGATGATGAACGCATTAGTAGACACATAATCATCTGGGTTGCCTGCCCAATCCGCGTCTGAGAAGGCATGAAGTGTCAGAGAATTCCGGGCAGAGAAGAAGATCCCATGTGTCGTTGTTCCTGCCAAATAACGAAGGATCCTTTTCGCTGCTATTAATGATCTTGTGTTGGACGATGCATGAATTGAGACAGACGGTTCACAGCATACGCAATATCGAGACGAGTGAACGCATGATATTGCAAACTTCCAATAAGTCTACGATAATCGGAGGGATCAGAGAGAGAAGTACCCAAGTGTAAGGTGAGTTTCGGTGAAGAAGCCATCGGTGTTCCCACTGGTTTTGCATCAAGCATTCGAGGAAGCATATCTAGAATATATTTTCGCTGAGACAAATGAAATCCCGCGTCTGTTCTGTGTGCTTCGATCCCAAGGAAATAATTGAGATCCTCTGGATCCTTGATGGAAAACCGTTCAGCTAGCAGCTCAAGAATTTTTGCAATCTGTGTTTTACTGCTTCCTGTGACCAGTATGTCATCCACGTAAACCAATAGATAGATAAAGTCACCACCAATTTGTAGCGTGAATTGAGATGTATCAGCTAGAGAATTGTGAAATCCAAGGCTTAAAAGATACGTCTGTAATTCCATGTACCAGGCTCTCAGAGACTGCTTGAGACCGTAGATCGCTTTTCTTAGCATGCACACATGTGTTGGATTATCAGCATCTATAAACCCAGGCGGCTGCTCCATGGAAACTTCTTCCGTCAGTGTGCCCTGTAGAAAAGCATTATTAACGTCTAACTGCAAAATCAGCCACGACTTTGTAACTGCGATGTGAAGAACAAGGCGAATCGTGGTCGACTTGATCATTGGACTGAAAGTGTCGGTGTAATCGCGACCTAGTTGTTGATTGTAGCCTTTAGCGACGAGCCTTTCTTTGCACCTGTGATGAGAACCATTAGGTAGAAACTTGTTTTTAAATACCCATTTACAGCCAACGATGTTCTTATGCAGGGGTCTCGGAACCAAATCAAAGGTTCAATGATGAGCAAAGGCCGTCATCTCACCAGACATCGCTCCTCTCCATCTCAGGTCTTTCATAGCCTGATTCACGGTCATAGGTTCGGCCGGGGTGTTTGTGGATAAGGCGGTAGAGAGGTTGAATATGGTGTTGGGTTTGGTTATTTGATTTTTACGGCGAGTCTGCATCGGATGGGTGTTGATAGGAGGATTTGCAGCGACTGGTGGAGGAGATGAGGTAATCGGGTTTGGGTTTGGCTGGTTTTCTGGTTGGGCTTCATTTAGTGTAGTTGGGCCTGTGTCAATTTGTGGTGTTGGGCTTGTGGAAATTTGGGATGTTGGGCCGGGTAAGGTGTCATTTTAGGTTAGGGTATTATTTTTCGGATGGTTCCTGTGAAATTATTCCCCGAGAAATCCCGACAGAGTAAGGAGACGAAGGAGTACCTTCCATTGTTGTTGTCGGTTGCTGGTGAGGGACAGAGCTCGAGGGTCCTGGAGGCGCCGGCGGCGACGGTACGAGTGGCGGAGGAACGCGGAGGATTTGAACAAGAGAAGTCGGAATTGGATTTTATGAGAAGAGGAATGAGATGGTGGCTGACTGAGAAATTTGAAGGGGAAGACTGTTTCATCGAATTTGACATGTCTGGAGATATAAATTCGGCCAGAGCTTGGTTGGAGGCAGATGTATGCACTTTGAGTCAAGGAGTAACCGAGGAACACGCACGAAGTTGATTGGTTCTCCAGCTTGTTGTTGTTGTATGGTCGTGATAAATAGGATTTTTCCTAAGAATCAATCCTAAATATGCTCATGTCATTACAATATTTTAGGTGTCAATCCAATCGGGGTTTGTTCAATGCAACAAGAATGTAAGAAACTCTTTAATCCAAACAAACAAGCGTGGTTTTGGTTTTCTAACAACCTAATGATTCAAATTAAACAAGTGAACAAGTAATAGCACTAAAAACGATTAAGACAATGATTAAAAGAGGATCTTTGGGCAAGGCAATTGATTTGGGGAAATCTTGAGTTAAGCAATGATGTCTATCTAATTACAAAAGTGCATTTCCTTAAGCCTAGAACACTAATCAAGATTAGCCTAATCTCTTAGCACTAATCACTTCACTAATTACAAAATCAAGATCAAATTCTCATTTGTGAAAATGTAATTAACAAGCATTAATCATAAGTTCTATTAGCCAAGATTCACCTTAGACATTCACTCTCATGAGCTAAGTATGAAAATCTCTTATTTAGTTCATTGGAGAATTTCATCAAACACCTTATGTACATGAAATTCCCTATGATCTAGATTAACTATCTCTAGCCTAATCTAGCATTAAAACCACTAAATAAGAAAGGAAATAACATCATTAAGCTCTAGATATCAAAAATTAACAAAATAACTACCAAGCCCAATGATCCAAAGAGTTTCTACTCAGTTACCATGAAGAACCCAACAAATCTTATGAAAGAGATGTCAAATCCCATGATTAAGTGAATAAAAGATGAAAGATTAAAGAGATTAAACTTCCAATTGCATAAAACTCAAGATATCTCTTACAAAATCATCCAAATCCTAAAAGGAATCAAGGTGACCACATTTTTGTGCAAGGAGAAAGAGAGAAAATAAAGCCTCCCTCATGAAAATTAGGTTTTTAGACTATTTAAAGGAAGGTGGGCGAACCGGGTCAACCCGGGACAAACCAGGTATTGACCTGGTTGAAAGTGGGTCGTGGAGGTTTCTGGGTTGAGCACCGGTCGATCATGGAGGTCACGGTCCGGTGTTGGCAACCGGTGTGGAAGAAAACGCCTTGAGAAGGGACGACCGCCGGATGCACGGAGCGGTGTGGGAGGAGGTCTTCATCCGGTGCTTAGCTTCTATCCTCACACCAGATGAGTGCACCGGGCGGTGGCTGAGAGCTTGGACTGGTGCTTAGCTTCCGTCCCTGCTCCGGACGGGACACCGGACGGTTGGAGCGGTGTTGGTCAAAACTGTCTCGGCCAGGCGGACATACCTCCAGTGAATCTGTCATATCTCCCAAACCACACGTCCAAATGGATTGATTCAAACTCTAGTAGAAATATAACTCATCCTTCTACAACTTCCATGAACAGCTCCGAAGCTAAATCAGATCGGAAAGCCTTCGTTCTGCAGGTTCTTTTGGACGGTTCATATGACCCTTGTATTCTACTATGGTCCATTTCTCCAAATATACCCAAATTGCCTCCAATCACCTAGAAAATACTCCAAAACATGCAAGAACTCACTAGGACCTAATGAAAATGTCCTAAACTTTAAATGAGACCTAAATGCAAGACAAAACCATGATTATGCATATTAATTCCCCCAAACTTAATCATTTGCTTGTCCTAAAGCAAACAAGACTAAGAAGAGGAAGAATATCAAAATGGGAGCTCAAATCCAAAAGTACCATAAAAAGAATTCAAGCCCAATCTCCAAGTTGTCAATTTTATGATGCGATCAAACAAGCTTACTCAAAAGAAACTAGTCATGCTATCCTTACATGAATTATGCTCGAATCTCAACCTACACAAGCCTTCCTATCATCCAATCCTTTGACATTCAATTAATGGTTTCAAGTGAATCATGTTCATGCAAGGTAAATAAACTCATTTGGTTAAAGACAAGGTTTTGAGATAAAAATGATCTCAATACATGTGGCTGTTATAAAACAAGGGATCTCTCAACGAAAGGAATGAACTTTGGCAAAATGCTAAAGGTGAAAAACAATTGATGCATACAAGGTTAGACTTCCATCTACCCAATGCCCTAATATAAATTCTACTCTACTTCTAAACCCTCAAAGTAACAATCCTAGCTACTCTTCCACAAGGCACTTTGTCTTCTTATGCCACATCTCTTCATCATCTTTCTCTTCTTTAAGCGTTAGGGGATTTCTTCTTCACCAAATGGTTTGGCTTCCATTATTTTCTTTGACTTAGCTCTTCTTGTAATTTCTTTAGTCTCTTTCATTTTCTTTTCTAGCTTGCTTTAGCCATTTTGGTTTCTTTTTTTTCTTTTCAAAGCTAGAGACTATCTTTTTCAACACTTAGAGCTAAACCAAATCTATCATTGCCAACCATTTCGAACTTGCTTCCCATAATCCTTCTCTCAAATTTCTTTCTTTCCATCCACTTTTCCAATCCCAACACCCATCTTTCTTTCTTTTTCACCCATTTCCCCTCACCTCAAGTACCAACCTATCTAACTTAGTATAACCTAGCTCATTGATGCGCGAGCTAGTTCTACATGGAAGCCTTTCCTTATCGCTCCAAACCCAACACTTTTTGCTAAGTTCATTCAAAAACAAGGCCTCACAACGCTCACTAAAGATGTAGGCTTGAAAGAAGGTTAAGTTCAAGGCGGGGTGAACCATTCTAAAGGTGGGAATTGGCTACTTGGGCCAACAAGAGTGGTAAAAAGGATAAGATGACCCAAGTATGTATGTGGTATCCATAAGTTCATTATGCAATGCATGAACACGATAATTAAAATGTCAAGATTAATGGTTTTCACTTAAGTAGAATTGGACTCAAATCAAAACTTGCTTCAATCAAGACAAGAGTAATAAGACATGAGATCAAAGTATGGTTCGTTTTTAATTTCTAACACGAGATCAAAGTATCAAATGACTAGCAACTAGGGCATTGGACTAATTAAGCTCTAAATATGATACTCTACAAGGAAAAATATATCATTGCTCCCAATACACATGCAATGCAACCTTATATGCTATGCATCTAGACTCAATCCTACATATGAGATGCAAGTAGATGCTTTCATTTTCAAAAAATTTCAAAATTATTGAAAATGCATGAGACTCAAGACGCAAAATACAAAATAAAAACACAAAACACATGGTTAGATACCGGTCCCTCCCCCAAACTTAAATCACACCGTCCCGGTGTGAAATAAATTCAAGGAAGAGACCCAAAACAAAAGATGATACGCTAAGACTCAAAAGGAAAGAGCTACTTACAATGGATGAGTGCTACTATGTGAATGGAGAGAATGGAGAGCTTTCCAACAACCTTGCCATCTTGCCACGACCTTGTTACCATCAAGACCCTTGCAACCACTTAACAAAATCATCAAAAGGCCCAAGAAACACAAAATTTAACTAGAAAGCGAAGAGAATATGTACAATGATAAACATGAGAATGTCTCCCAAGCGCACTTTGTTTAGAGTCACTAGGTTTGAATTTTGTTACCCTTTTAGGCGGGTGATGGAGGATTGTGAGCACTCCATGGCGGATCTTTGAGCTCGAGCTTGAGCACCTTGCTCATGACATCTTGAAGACCGGTTTCGCCTTTCTCCTTGAGCTCTGGTGTGAGGATGGCTTTTATCGAGGCAAAAGTCTTGGACCATCCTTTGCATTTGATCTTGTATTCGATCACCCCGTCCTCATGCTTTCACGACGTAAGGGTCATGGTGGGAGGTTGGCTTAGCTCGGACTTAGACTCAACGAGCTTGCTTGGTGTCTTCTTCTTGACCTTGGTCTTTGATCCCTCCCTTGCACTCTTGCCACTATCAATCCCATCATCTATGTCGGCATGGAAAAGGGATTCTAGACATACACCATCCAATGCAAGGGCTTCATTACCATTACCATAACCAAAAGCTCTTTCTTCACAAGATCTCTTCTTCTCAAAACTAGCCTTTGGGGGTGAAACCACATATATTATCGCACAACTATCCGCACATTCAACCTTTGGAGCCTCTTTGCCATTACCATAACCCAAATCATTTTTTCTCATGAGACACTTCTTTCTCTTCATGTGTCTTTGGGGGTGGAGCTTCATCAACCATCTCACGATGACTCGCATACTTCACTTCCTCAACACAAAAACCATCGTCTTCAATGATCATTGTGCCACAAAGCTTGTTAGGAGAAGCCCTCATTGGGCGATATACCTTGTCATCCACATTCAAGAGAACTACCCTTTGGTTTTTGAAATCCATGCTAGCACCGGTAGTATGGAGGAATGGGGTTCCAAGGAGGAGTGGAAACTTGTTGGCCTTCTTCACTTTCATAACAACGAAATCCGTTGGGACTATACAATCCCCAACTTTAAACGGATAATCTTCCACAATACCAAGTGGTTTCTGTGAAGAGGCATCTCCAAACGTGTTGAGTGATGGGTGATGAGTGATGCTTCTTATCCCTAGACTCTTAAGCATCTCACGGGACATGACGTTCGCACTTGAACTAGAGTCGCATAGAGCATCCTCAATTTCCAAATCACCAAGATAGCAAGTGATGGAGAACTTACCGGGATTCCCAATCTTGGGGAGAGACTTAGGCTCAATCCTTGTCGTGCTTAGTGAATCAATGCAATCAACACTACCCTTGTCTTCAACCATGGTCACGTCCTTCATCATTCCCAAAAGTCACCCCCCACCTTGTTCCTCAATGTCCTCATTGAGCTTCAAGGGGACGTGACTAGGGCAAGGAGCTTCGGCTCGTGAACCATAGACTAGAAGTTCAATTTCTCTAATAGCCTCTTCATTCTCATCAAGTGGATGTGAATTTCGTGAAAAGATGGCATTGCAATACTCCTTTGAGGTTTGTATGCCCTTCCCATGTGAAGAACCTTGAGGAAGAGGTGATGAGTAAGGGGCTCCTTTGCTTTCCATTTGATGCACCTTTGAGCTCAATGCCTCAAGCTTTTTGTGTAGGTCATTGTAGGAGCAAGCCACTTTGGTATTGATTTCCTCCATCTTCTTGCTTATATCCAATGCTCCATTGGCTTGACCTTGAAGAAGTTGTTGAAGAACATTTTTCACATCAAGGTCTTGATGCATAGAATTGTGACCTTGAGATTGAGGCAAGAAAGGAGTATTGTTGGGGTAGCCTCCGTGGTTCCCTTGAGATTGAATTTGAGGTACAAAGCTTTGACCTTGGTTTGGAGTGGGGAAGTTCCTTTGTTGAGCATAGTTATTGTTGAAACCCCGTTGATAGCCACCAATGTTTCCAATGTAATGCACCTCTTCTATATTACTCAAATCCACCATATGTTCTTGGGAACCATGAGTGCCGTCAATATCACCAACAAAGTTAACCATTCTTTGAGAAGCATTTAGGAGCTTGTCCATCTTGTCATTGAGAGCTTTAATTTCTTTGGCTCTCCTTAGCTCCTCAAGATCACTTGTGGTCCTTGTAGCCCGATCATAATCCTCACCATATGTGTCGTCACTTTGGGCTAGATTTTCCACAAGTTTCATAGCTCCATCCACATCCTTGGCCAAGAAGTTCCCATTTGAGACCGTGTCTAGGAGCATTCGTATCTTTGGCATAGCACCACGGTAGAGAGTACTTAAGAGTGAGGCGTTGGAAAAGCCATGGTGTGGGCATTAAGTGGTGTATCCTCTAAACCGCTCTCATGCTTCATTAAAGCTCTCATTTGCCCTTTGTGTGAAGCTTGAGATTTCATTTCTAATCTTGGCCGTTCTTGAATGGGAGAAGAATTTGGCGAGGAATGCCGTCTTGCATTGGTCCCATGAAGTGATGGAACCTTGGGGAAGGTTCTTTTCCCATTGTCGTGCCTTGTCCCCAAGAGAGAATGGGAACAACCTCAACTTAAAGCTATCCTCGGATACTCTGTTCATCTTTGTCGATCCACAAATCCGGTCGAAGTAATCTAAGTGGTCAAGTGTATCTTCTACCGCCAAGCCATGAAATTTGTTACCTAGCACCATGTTGATGAAGCTAGCTTTGACTTCAAAGTCATTGGTCTCAACTGGTGGTGCTTGGATTCCTTGGCGGTTGACATGGGCATTGGCCGCGTCTCCCGTTCCAACGGTGTTTTGAGCTCTAGCATCACGGGCGGGTGGTGGTGGGATGTGGAATTGCCCAACATGAGCTTGTTGTTGCCCTTGACCGTTGTCCATGATCCTATAAAGAGAAAACAAAACTAGATAAATAGATTAGTAAACAAAGAAAATAAAAAGCTTGATCTCAAAAAGAATCTAAATCCTATGGACTAAACTAGAACCCCAATCGGCAACGGCACCAATTGATAAATATGATTTTTCCTAAGAATCAATCCTAAATATGCTCATGTCATTGCAATATTTTAGGTGTCAATCCAATCGGGGTTTGTTCTATGCAACAAGAATGCAAGAAACTCTTTAACCCAAGCAAACAAGTGTGGTTTTGGTTTTCTAACTACCTAATGATTCAAATTAAACAAGTGAACAAGTAATAGCACTAAAAACGATTAAGACAATGATTAAAAGAGGATCTTTGGGCAAGGCAATTGATTTGGGGAAATCTTGAGTTAAGCAATGATGTCTATCTAATTACAAAAGTGCATTTCCTTAAGCCTAGAACACTAATCAAGATTAGCCTAATCTCTTAGCACTAATCACTTCACTAATTACAAAATCAAGATCAAATTCTCATTTGTGAAAATGTAATTAACAAGTATTAATCATAAGTCCTATTAGCCAAGATTCACCTTAGACATTCACTCTCATGAACTAAGTATGAAAATCTCTTATTTAGTTCATTGGGGAATTTCATCAAACACCTTGTGTGCATGAAATTCCCTATGATCTAGATTAACTATCTCTAGCCTAATCTAGCATTAAAACCACTAAATAAGAAAGGAAATAACATCATTAAGCTCTAGACATCAAAGATTAACAAAAGAAATCCCTAATCTACCAAGCCCAATGATCCAAAGAGTTTCTACTCACTTACCATGAAGAACCCAACAAATCTTATGAAAGAGATGTCAAATCCCATGATTAAGTGAATAAAAGATGAAAGATTAAAGAGATTAAACTTCCAATTGCATAAAACTCAAGATATCTCTTACAAAATCATCCAAATCCTAAAAGGAATCAAGGTGACCACATTTTTGTGCAAGGAGAAAGAGAGAAAATAAAGCCTCCCTCATGAAAATTAGGTTTTTGGACTATTTAAAGGAAGGTGGGCGAACCGGGTCAACCCGGGACAAACCGGGTATTGACCTGGTGGAAAGTGGGTCGTGGAGGTTTCTGGGTTGAGCACCGGTCGATCATGGAGGTCACGGTCCGGTGTTGGCAACCAGTGTGGAAGAAAACGCCTTGAGAAGGGACGGCCACCAGATGCACGGAGCGGTGTGGGAGGAGGTCTTCATCCGGTGCTTAGCTTCTATCCTCACACCAGATGAGTGCACCGGGCGGTGGCTGAGAGCTTGGACTGGTGCTTAGCTTCCGTCCCTGCTCCGGACGGGACACCGGACGGTTGGAGCGGTGTTGGTCAAAACTGTCTCGGCCAGGCGGACATACCTCCAGTGAATCTGTCATATCTCCCAAACCACACGTCCAAATGGATTGATTCAAACTCTAGTAGAAATATAACTCATCCGTCTACAACTTCCATGAACAAATCCGAAGCTAAATCAGATCGGAAAGCCTTCGTTCTGCAGGTTCTTTTGGACGATTCGGATGACCCTTGTATTCTACTTTGGTCCATTTCTCCAAATATACCCAAATTGCCTCCAATCACCTAGAAAATACTCCAAAACATGCAAGAACTCACTAGGACCTAATGCAAATGTCCTAAACTCTAAATGAGAGCTAAATGCAAGACAAAATCATGATTATGCATGCAAATGGCACAAAACTCTAAGTAAAATGTATGCTAGAACATGTAAAATATGAAGATATCAGGTCGCAACCACAGGAAACAGAGAGCGCCAAAAACACGAAGATTGGAGCAATTCGGAGCAGTGGCAAATAGTTTATGATATGGAGATTCCATCGAGAGCACCGGCGTCGGTAAGCGATTGATGAGATATGTTGCTGCTGCAAATGCGTAGGTCTAGTAGGATTTGGGCATTCCAGCATGAGTAAGTAGTGACAATCCGGTTTCGACAATGTGGCGGTGCTTCCTTTCTGAGATGCTGTTGTGTTCTGGCGTGTGCGGCGGTGAGGTAAAATGAGAGATCCCAGCAGCAGACATAAATGATCTGAGGGCAATGAATTCTCCACCGTTGTCCGAATAAAGAGTTCCGATTTTGGCGTTGAAGCGATTCTCGACCAGTGCTTTGAACGGTTTGAACATCTCACTGACTTGGGACTTCGTTTTAAGCTGATAAAGCCATGTATATCTTGTGAAATGATCAATTAGAACCAAGTACTAATTGTAGTTATCACATGAAACAGTTGGAGAGGACCAGACATCAGTAAAAATGTATTCAAGAGGTCGATTAGAAATGAGAGATGTTTGGTGAAAGGGAAGCTTATGACATTTATTAATAGAACAATCAGTACACAAAAGATTTGAAGAAGTAGAATGCGAATAAGGAAGTGAAAATTTTGAAACGATTTTATTGAGAACAAAGGAAGAATGATGGCCTAGGCGATGATGCCAATCAGCCAAGGAAGTTTTATGTGGAGTAGAGGCAAAGAAAGATGTGATTGGAGTTGTTGAAATTGGCCACTCATAAAGATGGCCTTTAGTCGCGCCTTGGAGCAATGGGACTCTCGAGCTGAGATCCTTCACCTGAAAGTGAGCGGGGAAAAATTCCACAGAAACTTGGTTAGTGTTGCATAGACAGTAGACGTATATTAGATTTTTATGGATATGAGGAACACAAAGAACATTATTCAGGCTTAAGACCCGAGCCATCACCAATGAGGACTGCGTCATCACCGTTGTAAGGCTGATGAAGAGCTAAATTATTCAGATCACTCGTCAAGTGATGGGTGGCTCTACTATCCATGAGCCACGAAGTTGCAGGATTTGGTGAACCAAGAGTAATGTTGGCGGTGGGTTGCCAAGGACAAGGTGACTGATGCAGATGAGTGTTGCTGATTGCAGGTTGGTGATGAGAGAGTTACGGATATCTTTTGGCACTATGGCCTTGCACGCCGCACAGCTGACACTTTCCTTGATATCCTCTTGTGATTTTGTTGTCCTGCATGTGATTATGATTCTGATTTTGTTGCTGATTCTGATTCCAGGACTGGTTGAAGCGATTGTTGCTGAACTGATGCTGATTCTGCCTGTTCTAAAAAGTGCGAGGGCGGGTGTTGGCGAAGTTGGCGGTGAGAGGAGTTTCAGCAGGCAGCGAGATGTTGATCATCAACTTTGCTTCTCGATTGAGATGTTTTTCATGAAATTCAACGACAAAGGGAGGTGTGTCACGACTTTCAATTTGATCCACCACAGGTTTATATCCTTCAGGTAATCCTTCCAGAATATACTCGATCTGATCTTCGTGATCAATGGATTTTCCAAGTAGAGCCAATTGATCAAAACGCGTAGTGAAGCCTCTTATATATTCATCAATTGTTTTGGTACCTTTAGACCAATGTTTCAGCTGATACTTGAGTTGTTGAGTATGTCCTCTGCTGGGATTGCCGTAGGTTGCAGCAAGGGTGCTCCAAATGTCGGCGGAGGTCTTGGTAGTGGAGAGTAGTGGTTGGATGTTCAAGGAAATGGCACCAAGGAGTCCACTGTATATTAGTTTATCCTGGCGTTTCCATAGCGTGTGAGCCGGATTGGCTGTTGTTGTCTCATTGACAGTGACCGTAAAGGCTGGTGGCTTGGTGGATCCATCGAGATAGCCGCTTAATTCGTAGCCGTCAAGCAGAGCGTGTACCTGAAGACTCCACATCAGATAGTTGTTTGAGTTGAGTTTTGTGACATTTGTCATGTTCACATTGAGAATTGAGTGAGTGGCATCAACAGTTTCAGCAGGGTTGGCCATTGAGAAGAAGAGAAGATGAGACGAAAGAAGAGAAGAGAATAGAAGAGAGAGGCGGCTGAAAATTTTTTTAGGGTATTCTAACTTGTCTCTGATACCATGTAGAAGATGAGTCTTATTGATTATTGAGAATACTACACATGTATGTATATTTGTATAGAAGAAGCTTCTAGACTTATGTAATTCCAGTGATTGCCAAAGATAGAGACACAAGATATTCTTGTAATAAAGAGTTTCCTTCTTCTATCCTTAACATATATGTTAGAGTTTGTCAGGATCGGTTCAATAATAACAAAGATCCAACGTGAAATCAAAATTTGCTATCATTCTTATTTTTCAGTTCAAAATTATAATGATATCGATCCTATAAGATCAGTATCATTATCTGAGTCAAGATCAGTATCATTATTGCAAATATTTTCTTAAACATCAATCAAGCTTTTTAATGAGTCAAATTATAATTATTTTGCGTATTACACTATTAATACGTTATAATTATTTTCTTTTTAAATTGAAATCAAGAAAAAAAAATATTAGCTAAAATATAGGCAAAACATAAGTAAAAAACAAACTAGCAAAACATAAGCAAAAATTAAAAAAAAAAATGAAAGGAAAAATGGAAATATATACTATTAAAACATAAGCCCTTTTGGAATCGGTTTCCTAACATCCATTTAAAAAAAAAATTGAACATGTTACCAAACAAGTATTAAACATGTTGCCAAACATTTATTAAATCTATTATAAACTTAAAAATTACAAATTAAACATATTTGAATCAATAACACTTAGTTCTTATTCCTCATTTCACATTTTATATATTACAAAAAACTTAATCTCATGCGGACGCGCAGATTTAGAATCTAGTATAGATATAAATTTGAGACATTAAAACAAGTTGTCGAAACATAATCAAAAACCTGATTCGAGTTTGTTTCTGCACAGCAGATGGTGATGCTGGCCAACTAATTAGGATTGAGCTTTTGAATCATATATTAAACGTTTATGAGGAGGCAATAAAAATCACGGTTCAGAGTGGTGTATCACTGCGTCAATTCATATAAATTGCATAGGAATTCAAATAAGATGTGCATAATGGCGTGGGAATGCTCATCTCCATATCAATTTATAATATATTATATATTTTCCTATTCAGTGCCGTCACGGATATTTCGGAGGCTTAAAGCATATCGGTGGATATGTGGCCTTGGTTTACCGAAAGAGAGAAGATTGACCCCAGGCCAGCAATGATCTAAGATGATCCGCAATTACCTAGATTGCCGCCGCCATCGCCAGGGAGAGAAACAAATTTTTTTTTGTTTTTTTGCTATAAAGACTTTATATATAAGCTCATCTATTCCTTTTAGTATTTCTCATAAAAACAAAGCATTTCTTGTCAACGAAAATCAGTAAAAGACTATTCAATCTAGTATTTGAAGTGATTTGTATTAATTTCACAAATCTTATGTTATTCAAACATAAATTTTAAAAAATCTTTTAAAATCCCATGTTATTGAACTAGTGATTTGTAAATAAACCTTCAAATCCACTGTTATTGGAAGTATTTAATTTAAGTAGTGGCTTTTTAGAAACTTTTAGTGATTTAAAGATGTTTTGGTGAATTTTCTTAGTTAAAAATATAAAAATCCAAATCTCATGGTTTTAGCTCAGATTTCATAGAATTTTAAAAACAAATAATAAAAATTACATAATTCACGCAAATCATCTAAAAACTCATTAAAACTCAAATCTTTCCAAATTCTCGTGATTTGACCAATAGGTCAAACCAAAAAATTAACGTTACAAATTATAGCTCACCCAGTAACACTAAACAAAATCAAAAGTCTAAGATCTAACACTTTTTTTTTGTAACTCTATTATATTAATAATGAGGAGGGGATTTTGCATGTAAGGTCACTTATTTGACGTTTCTAAAATTTTTTAGCACTTTTTGAATTTATTTAGGAAAGTAACACTTATTCCACTATTCATGACAATTTAACCCATGTGCAGTACGGCGTGTATGCATGTGGACGGTACATGGGTAGACAAATGAATAGGTATTTTCATCATTTACATGCTAAAAGATAAAAAAATAATAAGTGTTAACTTACTAAAGAAAATTGAAATAAATGACCATATGTGCAATTATGTCTAATGAGGAAATATATTTAGACATATTTGCATAGATTATCACTTATTTAAACTTTTCTTACAATTTTAGCACTTAATTTTTTTTGTTGTCTTTTAGCGTGTAAATGACAAAAATACTCATCTCTCTGTCTACCCGTGTACCGTCCACAAGCGTACACGCCATACTGTACATGGACTAAATTGTCACGAATAGTAACAAAAGTGTTAAAAACTATGAACAGTAAATTAAGTGTTAAAAACTATGTAAAGTTTAAAAAGTGCTAATTTTTGCAAAATACCCATATATTTATCCACCAAAATACACAAAAATTACAACATAAATAATTTTATAAAAAACAAAAAAATATATATATTTAGATCGTCATATGCATCGAAAAAAATAAAGAAGAAGCAACACAAAAATCTTAGTCGATGTTTACGAAGGATACATAACATCAGTAGGCATATATAACATGTTCTTTTACGTATAGAATATGTTATAAATACCATTTGTCAAAAACATAAGGTGTTTTTTGCTATTTTGTCACTTTCTGAAAACTTTATAAAATTTTTAGTACTTCCTAAACTTATTTTGTAAATTAACACACGTTGATTTTCCAGTCGTGCCCTGTACAGTACTGCGCGAAATCAACTGTGCATAGTATATGGACGAATAGGAAACAGGGGTACAATGTTATTTGCCACAGAAGAAACCCAAACAAAAAAAGAAAAAAATAAAGTGCTAGATTACAAAGAGAGTTTTGAAAAAGTGACCCACAGCGCAAATACTTCAAAAAATAATATATATGTTATGAACAAAAGACAAATAACGGAAATGTGAAAATAACCACGAGAGATGTAATTGTGGAGGCTCCGGTGATGATGTAATAAATTGATGTCTCTTTGTTGTATTTCTATTTTTATATTCTTATTGATGTAGTAAATTGATGACATTTTGTTGTATATACTCCTAGAACATTTTCTTAGGAGTGGGCAAAAAAACCATAATCGAACGCACCAAACCGAACCAAACTGAAATAACTTATTTGGTTTGGTTATGTTTTAACCTAAAATCCCATTTGGTTATCATATTTTTTAAGAATTCGGTTTCGGTTTAGTTTGGTTTAGTTTGATTAAAAACCGAAAAACCGAATGGGTTTTTTTTTAATCAAAATTTAAATAATTATATATTTATTTGTTATAATTTGCCAATTTGGGTTCATCATTCCTATTAGGGTTATTTTTATATTTTACCAATTTATAGGCATTAATTTTTAAGAACTAAAAACAAAATATAATCTATAGAATAATAAAAACCGTACTCCCAAAATTAAAGCAAACAAAGTTTGTGTTGGTGGATTTCTAAATCATATTATCCATCAATTTATTTTGGCTTCAATCAAAGTCAGCCTTCACATTACTGTTTGAACCCTGCGAAATTTATTATTACAAACTGATATGTTTTCTGATGTGATATTATGTGGAATTAGAAATTGGTGACACCTATTTAAGTTTTTTCTTAATCAAAACTGTTCTTAGAAAGTTATGTTTCTTTCTGGATCTATCCTGTTTTATCTCCCACGGTTGAAAGTTATGTAATAAATTGAAAAAAACCTGAAACCGAATCAAACCAAAACCAAACCAAATCGTATATGGTTTTTATATGGTTTTGATTTTTATAAAACCAATAAACCAAAGAAAACCGAACCGTACCAAACCGAAAAATATATGGTTGTTATATTGTTTGAGTTTTTGTAAAACCGATAAACCATAAAACCGAAAAAACCAAACCGAAACCAAACCCAAAAACCAAAGTGCCCACACTATTGATGATGCAGTAAAATAAAATCTTACTTACATATTTTTTTATTTACAGTACGTATTACAAATAGTCAGCTAAGTGTTCAAAACATTAATTATATTTAGGTGATGAATAGTATACCACTTTTTCACGTTTTGAAAACGTGATTCTTTTTACCATTCATAATATTCATTAAATTTGTACATATTTAAGTTTTTTTAAAAGTTATTCCGCTATATACAACTAACGTGTTAAAAATATAATTAGACAAAACAAAATGTGATTAATCTACTAAAACTAGTTTTTTCAGCGATTTATAATTATTTTACGAAAACTTGATATAGTTTAATTATTTGCATTAACAATTATTCAATTACTTTGTTATTCAGCTATTCTATAGTGCGATATTTGGGTTTGCCGGTAACTACTAAGAGGATGACAAGTTCAGACTATCTGCCTTTACTAGAAAAAATTCGAACTCGAATTAGTTCTTGGACAGCTCGATTCCTGTCCTACGCCGGAATATTACAGTAAATCAGATCAGTCATCGTCAGCCTTACAAACTTTTGGTTAGCAGCTTTCTGCCTTTCCCGAGAATGTATTATTGAGATTGAGAAACTGTGTTCTGCTTTCTTGTGGTTGGGACCAGAATTAAATCCACGCAAAGCAAAAATAGCATGGACATAAGTTTGTAAGCTAAAAGAAGAAGGAGGGTTGGGACTAAGGCCGATTCGTGAGGTGAATAAACTGTTGCCTGAAATTGATTTGGAGAATTATAAATCCGAGTCATCTTTAGGGTTTAATTGGGTTCATATGTATCTTATACGGAACAACTCATTCTGGTCTCTAAAGGAAACGGCAACAACAGGTTCGTGGATATGGAGAAAAATTCTAAAGCATCGGGAAGTTGCAAGTCAGTTATATCGGGTGGAGGTGGGGAATGGATACTCGACTTCTTTCTGGGACGACAACTGGTCTTCCCTAGGCCGATTGCTTGATAAAATGGGTACATGAGGGTTCATTGGACTCGGTATTAAGATGCATGAAACAGTGGGTTATGTTTTGGATACTCACCGGAGGAAGAATCATCGAACGAGCTTGTTCAATGACATATAGGAAGCCATTGAAACTCAGCGCAGGAAACAGAGCATATGAGAAGATAAAACGCTGTGGCGGGGCAGTAATAATACATTCAAAATGCATTTCTTTGTCCAGACACTTGGTACCAGATCAGAAGTGAGCAAGCCCGAGTTGAATGGTACAACGGAGTCTGGTTCCCTTTTGCGACTCCTAAATACTTGTTCCTCTTGTGGCTTGCAATTCACAATCGACTATCAACGAAAGACCGTATGGCGGGTTGGAACCCTACTATAAACACCGAGTGTGTTTTATGCAAGGATGCAATGGAAACAAGGGACCATCTATTT
Organism: Eutrema heterophyllum; assembly: GCA_002933915.1. NCBI lineage: Eukaryota > Viridiplantae > Streptophyta > Magnoliopsida > Brassicales > Brassicaceae > Eutrema > Eutrema heterophyllum. Next base: position 899,525 of record PKMM01031110.1, on the reverse strand, counting down.
TTCTCTTGTAGGTACACGACAGAAATCTGGGCTAGTTTGGTTAAAAATCTATTGGGAGAGAGATACACAATGGTTTGGGATGATATTGTAACACTCCTCTCTGATTCGGACCAAAGCTCAACTCCTCTCTTCTTATTCAGATACGCGTTTCAAGCTGCAGTACATTCCATTTGGCGAGAACGAAACAAGAGGTGTCACGGTGAACAACCATCTCCCACACATCTTCTTACTCGTTTCATTGATAAGACTGTTCGCAATCGTGTCCCATCGATCAGAAAACTAGGTACTAATAAATTCAAAGATGGGTTAAGGTGGTGGTTTGCCACAAGATGATCTCTCTCGTTCAAACTCTGAAAATATAATAGTTCCAATTTCAAAATACGAAACAATCATTGTAAGAATATTTTTTTGGTAAATAAATTTTTACATTTTTCAAAAAAAAGAAAAAAAGAAGACTGTATTCCTTCGCCGATACGGAGATTACTTTTGGTTAAAGTCACTTATGGTTTACGAAAAAAGACTGTAACGTGTTTTTTAGATACTTTTATGACTAGAAATATATTTCGAGGAGCAAAACACATTTATAATTTTTATATAGTGTTACATTATCAATAGGAAATATGTTTTTTTCGGGGAATATCCCTTTTTTGGAGTTAATATGCAGATCTAACACCCATCAAAAAGTTATTAAGTAAATAGCTCTTTGTCATATATCTTTTACATTTGAACCCTCCTCTTTGTTTGTTAATGGCATTCTCTCTCTTTTAATTTTCAAAGGCTATCATACTAATTTTTTTTTTCTAATCATTTTTTATTTCAAATGTTAATGTAATCTATTTTGTTTCTACGACTAGCCATAATGCACGATAAACTTTAATGTAATTTGATATCTCTAATGAATCGGTAAATAAAATTTCATTGTGTAACTTGAGAAGACGAACAGTTATTAGGTGCATGGTTAACTCGTAAAAATTTTCATAACCACAAATATGTTTATAGTAATATTTTTGGCTAGTTAATTGATAAGCTCAAAATTAATACCCTAAAAGTACTAAAGCTGTAGCTGCAGTATAGTAGGGGTCGAACCACAAAGACTCAAGAAAATCAAACAATAGATCAATTAGTTTTGAATTAAACTAATCAATTCAGTTGAAACAGAAAGCGATAAACAATAAAATGGTTGATTAAATTCGATGACGAGAATATAGGCCTAGAGTGTTTCTCAGAAAATCAGAGAATGCAGATAACCAATCAGTCAGGATTCAGGTTATGCACGGTTCTTGAACTCAAATCACTAAGCTATAATTAACCAACTGTGCGAAAATTATCTAAGTCTAAATCTTAGAATCCCAAATCTCTTTGCAAATCCTAAAGATCTAAACCAGCTTTAAAGTTCAGGTTTGATATGTTCACAAAACAACTAAACCAAATCTCTTTGCGGATAGCTATTTTGCTCACCCTAAGTTCTATCAGATTATCAATTGCACTGTCGTGCCTAATCGATTAACCTAAGATCTAAGTTCCAGATTCGTCAACCTAGAATTAGCTTTGAGAACAACCTATGGTGAAGAATTAATCCAGATTATGAATCCTAACTAATCAATTACCAGAACTCAATGAAATCCTTTATGAGAAAACCCTAAACCTAAAAGGAGATCTACTCAGACATGATTAATGGAACATAAATCATAGATGAATAGAATTTCATAGAAGAAATCAATAAGAAACAAAGGGGTTCAGAATCGTCTCCCAAAAACCCTGTAACAAATCTCTCTCAAAATCTTCAGAAAAATAAAGCATAGCCAACAAAAGTGGCTAAAAAACCTAATTATAATGCTAAAACACGTTTTGGGGTTTCTTGTAATTATTAAAGTCTTATGGACCAAGGTACAGTTTCTTCAGATTCGTAAAAAGTCGCGTTTCCTTTTCCATGGACGACGGTATCGACCGATACCATAAGTGGTATCAATCGATACACAGGCATTGAGTCACGTTCCTTCCTTCATGGTGTCAGTATCGATCGACACCAGGTGGTGTCAGTCGATACAAGGGCTTCAAATCGGCTGTCCCAGCTACACGATCTCTGCTTTGCTCCAAAAAGCTCCAGAATGCTTCAATATTTCCAATTATGCTCCAAACGTGACTAAAACCTGAAAAGACACTAAAAGACTCCAAAAATACTAGAAAGACTCTAAAAACAAGACCTATATCATGGCTAAAAACGGGTAAAAACCATGATATATTAACTCCCCCAGACTTAGCATTTGCTTGCCCTCAAGCAAACAGAAAGCTAAACAAGAGAAAGAGGTTTGAAAAACACGGAGACTCACTTGTTCTTGAAACACTACAATGATCATTTTCCTTAGTGCTCCAGATATCACCTAACCAGTTCCAAATCTAACCACCATGTATTTCTCCGTAGACATTCGCAGCTTCCTAGACTCCACACATTATTTCACAACATTATCCATCCAAGCCTTCATCGCTAGTTTCATCGCTGTAGTCAATGCCAAGAACCTTCTAGACTTTTTCCCATACAATATCATGACAAAAGAACCACCAAATATTTCACACTTTTTGGCATTGTTTTCCTCTCCCCCAGACTTATTTCACTTTATGCTTTTTTTTTTTTATTCGCATATACAAATCAAGGTTTGAGACGCGAGTAATGATGGTGTTTGCCACCAAATCCCCAGTTCTTCCCCTCTCAATGTATCAAAGGCATAGGCGAATAGTGGTATCAAGGGAAATATTCATAACCTCGCTTCCAACCTTTGTGTGATCATTCATTCACAAGTAGAATAATGGGATCGCTGGAAATTTTCCTAACTCTCTACTCAGAAGAAAATCATTTCATCTTTTTATGCTCTTATTTATTAACTTGTGTCAAGGGAGAGGTATACCGTTACTTTTAGACACATGGGTTCCTTTGTCAGATATGAATGAGGAATCAAGCTCTGTGAACATCAACTACATCGATGAAGTGCAAATAATTTGGCTCAGGCTTTAGAAGAACTCTGCTGGAAACATGGGCGTTTTCTAGTCAACTGGTCAGTCTTTGGATTTTTCATTAGTCCGATCCAGAACTGATTCTGTAACACTGGTCACTCAAAAACAAAATCAGAACAATAGATTCAAGAAAAAGATCATAATCTCCAACAGGTTTTGACTCAATAAAACAAATTTTGACTCAAAAATGACTGACTCTAAGAAAAACAAAAACGTTGTCAGCAACTACCTCCCCCAGACTTAAACAACACTGCCCCCAGTGTTATTTAGCCTAGAGTTGGTAAGAGAAACCAAAAGAACTGAGTGGAATTGTGGAAAAATAAAGAGATTACCGGATTGGGGTAGGGGTGTTGACCGACACACAACCTGGTATCGATCGATACCAAGCGTAGGTCGACATAATCTCTGTTCCTCATGGTGTCGATCGATACCATAATGGTATCGGTCGACACAGCACCTGTTCATCTGATTAACACAAAAACACAAGACACAAAAACGAAAAATGACAAAAATAAAAGACTTATATACAGACTCACCAGTGGGTTGCCTCCCACCAAGCGCTTGTTTTACGCCACTAGCTTGACTTTGGCTCAGGTGATCAGTCAGGAGAAAATTGATAACTTACTCCCAGGCAAGTTCTACAACTAGACACCAACTTCAGAGTTCTACTCAACATGCTCTCCACAACCCCCTTTCCTTTCTCTTTCAGCTCCGAAGTAAGAATAACTCTAGCCTTAGAGAATGGTTTTGAGTTTCCTTTGCATTCACCTTATACTCAATCGAATCTCCATCACACTTATGAGGGATTAAAGTCATATAGGCAGCACCCTTGACTCTTTTGCTCTTCACCTTCTTCTTTGCCTTAGCTGTTGTGATGTCTCTCTTCGTGATGATAGAAGGACCATCTAAAACGTCTATGACAGTTGACTCATCATAAGGCTCTTCCAAAAGATCAATCATCAACGTCTCTCCTGTAACAATGGTGATGCAATAGATATGTTTGGGAGCTCTTCCAGAAGGGATGGCTTTATAGGAGATCTTTTTGTCAATGTATGAGAACGAGATTTTCTTACTGGGCGTGTCTATAACTGCACCAACTGTAGCCATGAACGGTCTTCCAAAAATTAAAGGCGTACTAGATCTTGCACTCATATCCACAACCTGAAAATCAGTAGGAACCAGACAATCTCCTACTTTAACCAGTAAATCAGGGATGGTACCATATGGAACTGAGGTGGAGGAGTTCACGAATGTAAGAGACATCTTAGGAGATCTTATATCAATTCTCAACCTCTCTGCAATTGCCCTTGACATGACATTGACGCTAGACCCTGAATCAACGAGAGACTCTTTGAATTCAACTCCAGAGGTAGAGCATGGAACTGAAAATTTTCCTGGGTCTTCCCTCTTAGTCAACTGCTTCATTGGTGGTGGTGTGCTTCTTGCCTTGACGAAGAGTGCCTCGATCTCTTCTAGAGTTTCTCTGCAATCTCGGAAGTGACTAAGCAAAGGGCGATATTCCAAAGCTTCTTCAAAAGACAACGTATGGGGAATCCTCCTTACCATCTCAAAACCGAGCAACTTCTCTGCAGAGATGGGACCTCTGAGGTGTCTAGGTGGTATAGGATATGGCACCTTAGGCTTGTAAACCCTTTCCTCAACAATCTTGGGTGTTTTCACAGTTTCTGGCTCAGTCTGCGAGGGGTGTCGATCGATACCAGATTGGTGTCGATCGATACAAGGCTTCTGTGTCGTTTCTTTAGATTTGTATCGATCGACACTGGTAGAGGTGTCGCTCGATACTGGAGGCAGACGCTCAAAATCATCTTCAATCTCTTCTAACTTCACGAATTTTTCTGCATTCAAACCCTTTTCCACCACATCAGTGACCTCTTTAACACCTCTTAAGATGATTGCATTGACGTATGCCCTTGGATCTTCTGTTTTCCCTGGAAGAAAACCTTCTTGCCTCTTCACAGCACTTGCAGTTTGGGCTATTTGAGTTTCCAACATCTTCTGAGGAGTGTTGAGAGACTCAATTTTCCCGTTCAGATCTGTATACATGGCATCCATCTTCCCATTAAAGTCTGCTGTCATCTTCTGTTGTCCCTCAAGAAGCTGTTCAAGCATAGACTCAACTTTTCTCTCAGGATTTTTAAGTGGTGGAAATTGATAGGACGAATTCCCATAGGTGCAGGTGTAGCCACTGCTCTGGAATGGTTTCTGGGTAAATCAATTTGTTCCAAAACCAGCTCCACCAATATAATTAACATTTTCCACTTCATCTTCATCGAAGTTCTTGACATCAGCAGCAAAGTGGACAGCTTTCTTGGTCCTTCCCATCAAGAGATTGTGCACCGAATCCAGCTTAGCTTGAACCTCAATAATTTGACTGCCATCCAAGTTACCAGCCTGCTTCTTGCGCTCCATGTCTGTATTCTTGGTACTATTGCTAGATGCCAAGTTCTCAATGAGCACATAAGCATCATCAGGATACCTGGTGTTGAAGTTCCCATTACTCGCAGCATCCAAAGCCATCTGATACCTCCAATCAATCCCTCTGAAGAAAATACCCAGCAGCTGAACCTTAGTGAACCCGTGATGTGGACAATCTCTCTGATATGATCTGAATCTGATCCAAGCAGCCTTAAATTCCTCAGTCGCACCTTGAGAAAATTGTGAGATCTTGTTCCTAAGCTCCTCGGATCTCGCATCATCATAGAAATTATTGAGGAAGGCATTCTTAGTCTCCTCCCAAGTAGTCAGTGATCCAGGAGGTAACTGCTTAAGCCAATAAGCTGCTTCTCCACCAAGAGAGTATGGAAAGAGCTTACAGAGGAGGTAATCGTTGGACACTCCATTGTACTTCATGCTAGTGACCAAATCCTCAAACCTCTCAATGTGATCCATGGGGTGTTCATGAGAAAGACCATGAAAAGGGTGCTGACCCACAAGGGTGAAGTATGCAGGTTTCAGCTCAAAGTCATTCCTCTGAAAACCAGGAGGGCGAATCGCTGATCGATTGGCATAGAACTGATCAGGCATGTTGTACTCACCAATTGTCCTACCACGATCAACCACAACATTCCTAACATTCCCAGAGACAATCTCCTCAACAACAGCTGGAGGGGGAATGATGTTTCCCTCTCCATCAAGACGTTGCCCTCTCTCATTGCACAAATGACCCTCTCGGTCTCTGAAAGCTCCAGCATCATCACGAACCAAAACCACTGGATTTTTCATCTCTGCTGGCTTCTTTGCTTTCCTGTTTGTGCGGTCCAAAAGTGCTAGTTCATCGTTGGAAAGATTAACTAGCTGAGTGCTCTTGTTTCTTCTGGTTTTGCGATTAGACATACACCTGAAACACAAAAGTCAAAGCACGTAAGTAACAAAAATCAAAAAAAAAACAATACGACAAGTATCGACCGACACCAGTTGGGTATCGATCGACACCGTCGAACTTAGTCGAAATTCTTAACTAAAAATCTAATGGCAAATTAAGAGTCCCCGACAACGGCGCCAAATTTTGATAAGCTCAAAATTAATACCCTAAAAGTACTAAAGCTGTAGCTGCAGTAAAGTAGGGGTCAAACCACAAAGACTCAAGAAAATCACACAATAGATCAATTCGTTTCGAATTAAGCTAAGCAATTCAGTTGAAACAGAAAGCAATAAACAATAAAAGGGTTGATTAAATTCGATGACGAGAATATAGGCCTAGGGTGTTTCTCAGAGAATGCAGATAACCAATCAGTCAGGATTCAGGTTATTGATATGCTCAAACTAATACCCTATAAGTACTAAAGCAGTTGTTGTAGTATATGTAGGGGTCGAACACAAGAACTCTAGATATCACGCAATAGATTATATAGATTCGAATTAAGCTAAACCAAACAATGTAATTAAATGCGAGTGTGTAAATTAAACAAGTTGTAAGTCAATTGGAAAGAAGATAGACTCATGGTATTTCTTAGGAATTCAATGAATGTAGATAAACTAACTAACATGATTCAGATTTAGCGCGGTTCTTGAACTCAAATCACTAAAGTATAGCTAACCAACTCTCGTTGCGAAAACTATCTAAGTCTAAATCCTAGAATTCCAAATCTCTTTGCGAATTCTAAAGTCTAAACCAGCTTTTAGTTCAAGTTTGATTTGTTCACAAAACAACTAAACCAAATCTCTTTGCGAATAGTTATTTTGCTCACCTTAAGTTCTATCAGGTAATTAATCGCATTCTCGTGCCTAATCAATTATCCTAAGATCTAAGTTCCAGATTCGTCAACCTAGAATTAGCTATGAGAACAACCTATGGTGAAGAACTAATTCAGATGGTGAATCTTAATTAACTAATTAACCTAACATTGGATCTACTCAGACATGGAGATTGAAACAAGCAACATGATTGAATAGATCATCAAATCAAATAAATAGAAGAGAGTAAAACAAGGGTTCGAAATCTTCTCTCAAGCGAATAGAGTCTCAAACTTGTCTCCCTCCAAAGCTCTCTCACAGAAAACTAAAGTAAAATAAAGCTTAGCCAACAAAAGTGGCTGAAAAACCTAATTATAATGCTAAACACGTTTTGGGGCTTTTTGTAATTATTAAAGTCTTCTGGACCAACGTGCAGTTTCTTCAACCTTGTAAAAAGTCGTGTTTCCTTTTCCATGGACGACGGTATCGACTGATACCATAAGTGGTATCGATCGATACTCGGACAATGACGCGCTTCCTTCTTTCATGGTGTCAGTATCGATCGACACCAGGTGGTGTCGGTCGATACAATGGCTTCAAATCGCTACACGATCTCTGCTTTGCTCCAAAAAGCTCCAGAATGCTTCAATATTTCCAATTATGCTCCAAACGTACCTAAAACCTGAAAAGACACTAAAAGACTCCAAAAACACTAGAAAGACTCTAAAAACAAGACCTATATCATGATCAAAAAGGGGTAAAAACCATGTATCAACTCCCCCAGACTTCGCCTTTGCTTGCCCTCAAGCAAACAGAAAACCAAACCAGAGAAAGAAGTTTGAAAACACGGAGACTCACCTGTTCTTGAAACATTGCAATGACCCTTTTCCCAAGCACTCAAATGTCACCTAACCAGTTCCAAGACTAACCACCATGTACTTCTCCTTAGGCATTCGCAGCTTCCCCAGACTACACACATTATTTCGCAGCATTATTCAATTAAACCCATCATCGCCAGTTTCATCGCTGTGATTAATACCAAGAACCTTCTAGATTCTTTCCCATACAATATCATGACAAGGAACCACCCAATTTCACACTTTTTGTATCACTTTTCCTCTCCCCCAGACTTATTTCTTATCATATTCTTTTTTTTTTTAGATTCGCACATACACATCAATGTATGAGACGCGAGAATTGATGGTGTTTGCCACCGAATCCCCGGTTCTTCCCTCTCAATGTATCAAAGGGTGTAAGCGAATAATGGCATCATAGGAAAATCCTAGCCTCGCTTCCAACTTTTGTGTGATCATTCCTCACCAAGTAGAATAATGGGATCGCTGGAAACATTCCTAACCCTCTACTTAGGAGAAAATCATCTCATCTTTTCATGCACTTGTTTATTAATTAACAGAAGGGGAGAGGGATACTATTACTTTTAAACACATGGGTTCCTTTGTCAGATATGAATGAGGAATCAAACTCTATGAATATTAACCACGTCGATGAAGTGCAGAAATTTGGCTCAGGCTTTAAAAGAACTCTGCTGGAAACATGTGTGTCTTCTAGTTAACTGGTCAGCCTTTGGATTTTTCATTAGTTGATCTGTAACTGCTTCTGTAACAATGGACACTCATAAGCAAAGTTAAAGCAGTATATTCAAGAACAAGATCATAATCTCCAACAAAATTTGGACTCAATAAAATAAATTTGACACAAAAACGACTAACTTTAAGAAAAACAAAAACGTTGTCAGCAACTACCTCCCCCAGACCTGAACAACACTGTCCCTAGTATTATCTAGTCTAGAGTCAGTAAAAGAAACATAACAGTCGAGTTGAAACGTGAAAATCAGAGAAGTTACCGAATTGGGGTAGGGGTGTCGAACGACACACAACACTGGTATCGAGCGATACCAGGCTTAGGCCGACACAGAAACTTCTTCTCATCGTCATTGGTGCATGTGGTGTCGATCGATACCAGGTGGTATCGGTCGATACCGATCCTCTGTAACTGATTCACGCAAAACACAAGACACAAAACATAAAACCAAAAACAAAAGACTTATATACAGACTTACCAGTGGGTTGCCTCCCACCAAGCGCTTGTTTAACGTCACGAGCTTGACTTTGCTCAGGTGATTAGTCAGAGCGAGGTTGAGAACTCACTCCCATGCAAGTTCTACAACTAGACACTTGCAGACTCAGAGTTCTACTCAATATGCTCTCTATAACCTCTTTTCCTTTCTCTTTCAGCTCCGGGGTAAGAATGACTCTAGCCTTGGAGAATGGTTTTGAGGTTCCTTTGCACTTCACCTTGTACTCAATCGAGTCCCCATCACACTTCTGAGGGATTAAAGTCATAGAGGGAGCACCTTTTACTCCTTTGCTCTTTACATTCTTCTTTGCCTTAGCCGTTGTGATGTCTTTCTTGGTGATGACAGAAGGACTATCTAGAATGTCCATGATAGTTGGCACGTCAGAAGGTTCTTCCAAAGGATCAACTACCAACGTCTCTCATGTGACATCAGCGATGCAAGAGACATGCATGATAGCTCCTCTAGTAGGAATGGCTTTGTAGTACACCCCCTTGTCAATGTATGAGAACGAGATTCTCTTGGTGGGTGTGTCCATAATGGCACCAACCGTAGCCATAAACGGTCTTCCAAGAATCAACTACGTACTAGATTTTGCACTCATCTCCACAACCTGAAAATCAGTAGGAACCATACAATCTCCTACTTCAACCATCAAATCAGGGATTGTACCGTATGGAAGTGAGGTGGAACAGTTCGCGAATGTGAGAGATGTCTTGGGGGATCTTATATCAATTCTCAACCTCTCTGCAATTGCCCTTGACATGACATTGATGCTAGCCCCCGAGTCAACGATAGACTCTTTGAATTTAACTCCAGAGATAGAACATGGAACTGAGAATATTCCTGGGTCTTCCCTCTTAATCAGCTGTTTCATCGGAGGTGGTGTACTTCTAGCTTTGATAAAGAGTGCCTTGATCTCTTCCTCAGTTTCTCTGCAATTTTGGAAGTAACACTCCAAAGGACGGTTTTCAAAAGCTTCTTCAAAAGATATAGTGTGGGGAATCCTCCTGACCATCTTCTCAAAAGCGAGCAACTTCTCCGCAGTAATAGGGTTCATGAGATGTCTAGGTGGTCGAGGATATGGTACCTTAGGCTTGTAGATACGTTCCTCGATAATCTTGGGTGTTTTTACAGTTTATGGCTCAGTATGCGAGGGGTGTCGATCGATACTAGAATGGTATCGATCGATACAAGGCTTCTGCATGATAAAGGATTTTTGTTATGTTCATATCAATTCCTCTATACTTGTCATTGTAGCATAAGAGGTGTCAATCCATAGAGGTTAAGATCAATGAACTAAGAATACATGAATCTTCCTAAGCTAGAGCAAATGTTTTTGGGGTTTTATATTTTTGAACAAAGAATGTAAAATGCAAGAAAGAAAACAAAGGCTAGAAGTCTTGGAAAATGAATTAACTATCAAGAAGATGATTAATGAACAAACAATGATGATTTAGATTGAATTAAACACTATCCTAGAACATGGAATTCATAATTATGACTAATCCACTCTCGTGGCACTAATCACTTTGTNATCTCTCAATCCAAAAATAGCTTTAAGATCAACCTAAGTGAAGGATCTAACAAGATGCAACCTAAATCCATCATCTTCTAACCATCAAGACAATTGACTAACGATGCTAATACACACAATCTATGCTATTCCTTAGGTTAAGATCAATAATTATGACTAATCCTTTCTCAAGGCACTAATCACTTTGCTAATCACTAAATCAAGATCAAATTCTCATTTGTGATGAAATGATTAGCAAGCATTAAGATCAATATTCAAATCAACCAATAAACACCTTAAGCAACTACTCTCATAGGTTAAGAATGTAAATCTCTTATTTAGTTCTTTGAGGAATTTCATCAAACACCTTGTGGGTGTGAGAATCCCTATGATCTAGATTAACTTTCTCAAGCCCAATCTAGCATTAAGATCACTAAATAAGAAAGGAAAGCAATGATTAAGAACATAAGCAACACAAATCAATCATCAAATCATCAAAGTCAAGCCATCCATAATCCAACAAAAAGCCTAAAGTCTAGACATAAAGAACATAAGAGAAAAGGATATAAAGCTAAAGGAAGTTGCATAAATAAAAGATAAGGGTGAAGAGATCTTCTCTAGAGTGGCATTTGTATGAAGAACAATCAAAATCCCTCCAAAATCATAAGAAGAGTTTGGGATAAAACCCAACTCTAGAAAGAAGAAAGTTTAGCTAGAAAATTAGGTTTCAAGAGTATTTATAGAAAAAGGGGCGAACCGGGTATTGACCCGGTCGGGTTTGGGCAAAAACCTGAAAATACAGGTTTGCACCGATCGGTTATGGGTCGGTACAAACCATCCGGTACAAATCATGTTGCTGTCTGGGTAAGGTTTTAGCCGATGGGAACGACGGTCGGATCGAAGCAGGATGGGTTTTAGCCGGCAGTAATGACGATCGGATCGCTGGAGTTTAGTGTCGTGTGATTAGTACCGGCCCAGGTGGGTCGGCACTAATCATCCTGTGCCTTGGTGCCGCTTGTTTTTGGGCCGGTACGCGAGAGTTCTTGGATCGGTGTTAGCTTCTGTCTTCATACCGATCGGGAAATACCGCTTCAGGACCGGTTGGTGCAGTGTGAAGGGAAGGTACGTCGAGCGGTTCGTCGTCGTTCCAGGTGAGTGTGCCGGTCGATTCTAGGGCGGCATGAAATCGACTCTGGATCGGTATTTGTCTCTGTCCCTATACCAACCCATCATACCGACCCAGGATGGGTCGGTACACTCCTCTCCTTTTGCTGTTTTTGCCTTGGCCATCTCTTCTTGCACTCAACTCCGATTTGGCTTGGTTCGGTGACTTCCAATCCTCCTAAAGTGTCTCCAAGCACCTGGAAAAAGACCCCAAACATGCAAGACTCACTAGGACTTAATGCAACCTAGCTAGACTCTAATTTAGACCAAAACACTAAGGAAAACGATGATTATGCATGCATGCGACTAAAAACGCTAAGTAAAATGCATGCTAAACAAGTAAAATATGAGAATATCACTGCATCATCTCTTTGGGTGTGGTGTCGATCGATACAGGTGTGGTGTCGATCGATACAGGTGTGGTGTCGATCGATACCCTTGGTTTTGAAACGTCCTTGGCAGATCCTTGGACGGGTATCGACCGATGCTTGGCGGTATCGATTAATACTGGGGCGATTTCGGGAGCCTCATCGTCGTCATTTTTAGCAAGATCGACGAGATTCTTTGCAGTTAGGTCAATTTTCACTCCTGGATTGACATCTTCATCACTTCTTAAGGTGATTGCATTGACTTATTCCCTTGGATTCACTGTTTTCTCTGGAAGAAAACCTTCTTGCTTCTTCACAGCTGCTGCAGTCTGAGCGACCTGAGTTTCCAGCCTCTTCTGATGAATGCTAAGAGCTTCAATCTTTCCATTTAGGTCTGTATACATAGCATCCATCTTCCCATTAAAGTCTATTGCCATCTTCTGCTGTCCTTCAAGAATTTGTTCAAGCATGGATTCAACCTTGTTCTCTGGAGATTTGGGAGGAATAGGCTGGTAATTGTTGGTGAAGTTTCGGTTGTTGTTTTGCTGGTATTGATATCTCTGACTTTGAAAACCAGCACCACCAATGTAGTTAATATCTTCCACTTCATCCTCATCAGCAAAATAAACAGCCTTCTTCGTCTTTCCCATCAAAAGATTGTGCACTGAATCCAGCTTAGCTTGAACCTCAGCAATCTGCGATCCATCCAAATTCCCAGCCTGCTTCTTCCGCTCAAATTGCGCTGCAGCCTCATTGAGAACTTCAGGGCAATGACGTTTCCTTCTTCGTCAAGACGTTGCCCTCGCTCATTGCACAAATGACCCTCTCGGTCTTTGAAAGTACCAACCTCATCACGAATCAAAACCAATGGGTTGTTCATCTCTGCTGGCTTCTTTGCTTTCCTGATTGTGCGTTCCAAGTTTGCTAGCTCCTCGTTGGAAAGATTAACTAGCTGAGTGCTCTTGTTCCTTCTGGTTTCACGAAGAGGCATGCACCTGAAACACGAAAGTCAAGAACGTAAGTAACCGAAAAACGCGACGGGTATCGACCGATACCACTAGGGTGTCGATCGATACTCTACGATTTAGACGAAATTCTTAGCTAAAATCTAATGGCGAAATTGAGTCCCCGGCAACGGCGCCAAATTTGATATGCTTAAATTAATACGCTATAAGTACTAAAGCAGTTGTTGTAGTATATGTAGGCGTCGAACACAAGAACTTTAGATATCACGCAATAAATTATATAGATTTGAATTAAGCGAAACCAAACAATGTAATTAAATGCGAATGCGTAAATTAAACAAGTTGTAAGTCAATTGGAAAGAAGATAGGCTCAGGGTATTTCTCAGGAATTCAATGAATGTAGATAAACTAACTAACATGATTCAGATTTAGCGCGGTTCTTGAACTCAAATCACTAAAGTATAGCTAACCAATTCTCGTTGCGAAAACTATCTAAGTCTAAATCCTAGAATTCCAAATCTCTTTGCGAATCCTAAAGTTTAAACCAGCTTTTAGTTCAAGTTTGATTTGTTCACAAAACAACTAAACCAAATCTCTTTGCGAATAGTTATTTTGCTCACCTTAAGTTCTATCAGGTAATTAATCGCACTCTCGTGCCTAATCAATTATCCTAAGATCTAAGTTCCAGATTCGTCAACCTAGAATTAACTATGAGAACAACCTATGGTGAAGAACTAATTCAGATGGTGAATCTTAATTAACTAATTAACCTAACATTCATAGAAAATCCTTATGAGAACCCTGAACCTAACAGTGGATCTACTCAGACATGGAGATTGAAACAAGCAACATGATTGAATAGATCATCAAATCAAATAAATAGAAGAGAGTAAAACAAGGGTTCGAAATCTTCTCTCAGGCGAACAGAGTCTCAGACTTGTCTCCCTCCAAAGCTCTCTCACAGAAAACTAAAGTAAAATAAAGCTTAGCCAACAAAAGTGGCTGAAAAACCTAATTATAATGCTAAAACACGTTTTGGGGCTTCTTGTAATTATTAAAGTCTTCTGGACCAACGTGCAGTTTCTTCAAACTCGTAAAAAGTCGCGTTTCCTTTTCCATGGACGACGGTATCGACCGATACGATAAGTGGTATCGATCGATACTCGGACAATGACGCGCTTCCTTCCTTCATGGTGTTAGTATCAATCGACACCAGGTGGTGTCGGTCGATACAATGGCTTCAAATCGCTACATAATCTCTGCTTTGCTCCAAAAAGCTCCAGAATGCTTCAATATCTCCAATTATGCTCCAAACGTACCTAAAACCTGAAAAGACACTAAAAGACTCCAAAAACACTAGAAAGACTCCAAAAACAAGACCTATATCATGGTCAAAAAGGGGTAAAAACCATGATATATCAGTTATGCACGGTTCTTGGACTCAAATCACTAAGCTATAATTAACCAACTGTCGTTGCGAGAATTATCTAAGTCTAAATCCTAGAATCCCAAATCTCTTTGCAAATCCTAAAGATCTAAACAAGTTTTAAAGTTCAGGTTTGATATGTTCACAAAACAACTAAACCAAATCTGTTTGCGGATAGCTAATTTGCTCACCATAAGTTCTGTCAGATTATCAATTGCACTATCGTGCCTAATTGATTAACCTAAGATCTAAGTTCTAGATTCGTCAACCTAGAATTAGCTTTGAGAACAACCTATGGTGAATAACTAATTCAGATTATGAATCCTAACTAATCAATTACTAGCACTCAATGATTTATGAGAAAACCCTAAACCTAAAAGGAGATCTACTCAGACATGATTAATGGAACATAAATCATAGATGAATAGAATTGCATAGAAGAAATCAATAAGAAACAAAGGGGTTCAGAATCGTCTCCCAAAAACCATGTAACAAATCTCTCTCAAAATCTTCAGAAAAATAAAGCATAGCCAACAAAAGTGGCTGAAAAACCTAATTATAATGCTAAAACACGTTTTGGGGCTTTTTGTAATTATTAAAGTCTTCTGGACCAAGGTGCAGTTTCTTCAGATTCATAAAAAGTCGCGTTTCCTTTTCCATGGACGACGGTATCGACCGATACCATAAGTGGTATCGATCGATACACGGGCAGTGAGTCACGTTCCTTCCTTCATGGTGCCAGTATCGATCGACACCAGGTGGTGTCGGTCGATACAAGGGCTTCAAATCGGCTGTCCCAGCTACACGATCTCTGCTTTGCTCCAAAAAGCTCCAGAATGCTTCAATATCTCCAATTATGCTCCAAACGTGCCTAAAACCTAAAAAGACACTAAAATACTCCAAAATAGTATAAATACTCTAAAAACAAGACCTATATCATGGCTAAAACGGGTAAAAACTATGATATATCATTAATGCATTGGATAATTAATTCATTTTGTTCAATAGTTAAGACATTGCGTTTAGGTTCTCCCAATATAATTTAGGTTTTAGTTTTATCCCAATACAATTTATAATTAGGTTTTAGTTTTTCCTTACAATATGTCTTTTATGGATAGTCTACTATACATTAATCGTTTGGGTTTACTAATCTGTTACTAGGATTTAGTGTTCTATCGTTTAAAGTATTATCATCTCATTAGGTAGTTACGACATTATGTTTTTGGGTTCCTCTCATTCCAGTTTAGGGTTTATATTTCTGATTTAGGGTTTAGTTTTCCTTTGTTGTATGTGTTTTGTGGATTGCCTACCGAACATTAATCGGTTTGGGTTCACTAACCAGTTACTAGGATTTAGTGCTCTATACCGTTTAGAATATTATCATCTCTTTAAATAGTTACGACATTATGTTTGAGTTTCCTATTCCAAATTAGGGTTTAGATTAATGGTTTATGACTTGTAACAAAGCTTGATCCAACTGTTTGGATTATTATTTATTTTTGGGGTTTAGTTTTTAGAGTTTGGAATTTAGAGTTTAGGGTAAAGTTTATGTTTTAGTGTTTTTGAATTATAAGAAAAATGTTTATATCTATAAAATTTAGCAAGTTTCTGATATTTTATAAAAAAAATTATGTTGTACATATGTAACTACGAATCTATGATGAATAGTCACTAGCAAAAGTAATTTATAGGCTCTGAAAATATTTATGTCAACTTAGTGTTATTTTCGTCAATAACAAAAATGCATGAAGGTGTTATACGTTGGATTATATATGAATATTATCTTGGTCAACAAAGTTGTATATGCAAATGCCCCTAATTTTTTCATAAAAACATAATTAATAAAATCCTTTAAAAAATTAAGAAAGAAACAAATCTACCAAGTCAATAATATCCATCAAATCTAACTTTTCATTGGTTAAGGCTGAGATTTCGAATTTCAAAAATGCATGCTCTCTAATTGGTAAAGATAAGTTTTCTCTTCTGGGAGATTTCTAGGGGTTTTATCTTCTTTTCTTTTCCAAAAATGTATGTAATGCTAACACTCACATTTGGTCCCTGAGAAGAACAAAAATTTGGTTATGTTTCTTTTCAACGACCTGTAGTCAAATCTGGATGTTCTCGTGACAGAGAGCTGCAAAATTAATTTTTTTTTTATGTGAGAGGAAACTGTGACTTGATAGCAATTTTAGGGATTTTTGTGATTTAAAGAGTTCAAAGAATTTGTGATATTAATTTAGTTCAACGCAGCTTACATTTTCATGAAGAAGCATCAGCACCCAAGAACAGAAGAAGATGGTGGTGATGATCAGGACAACACGGGTAACTTTTCAGTTCTGTTATATCTTGTTGTAGTGTCCAAGATTACTTGGTTTGGTGAGGTTGTTTCAAGAACAGTTTGGTGAGATTTATTTTAACATGTTTGTTTTTTACACTGATACAGAACTTGTGAGAAAGAAGAAATCTAAGATGAAAAATTCAGAAACAGAAGCTGATTCTTCTTCGTCAGACCACCCTTGTTATGTGGCCCTTGTCACGGCTTCAAATCTACAAAAAGATGCTCAGGTGCGTATACTCTTTTTTAATTTGAATCACTCACTAAACCAAAATGTGCTAATTAACAGTTATTGCATATTGAGGTTTAATCTAGTGGCGGAGCTAGAACAATTTTCTATCGAGGTCAAAGTATAAAACAATAAAAATACAAAAGCAATACTACCAAATATATCACATATTTTGAACATTTTTTCTTATATTATACACTTTAAATATTATTAGAGACTTATCTTTTGTATTTGTGAGCTAGGTTTTAAAAGTAGATTGTAGTTAAAATATTACAATTATAATTCATCATTTAATTTAAATTTGCATGTATATATTGTGTGGTGAAAGTTTTTCTATAGGTTATTGTCTTACCCGTTCTAGCATGTTAAAAAGAAATTAATTTGTAACGAAAAAAAAGAAAAAAAATTAACTTATAATAGTTATATAAGTATATTTGAAAAACATACAAAACCTATAATAGTTTATACAAAATTATATAAGGGGAAAAATCAAAATTTAAAAAATAAGCACTCGTTAAACTATTATTGTTTAGCACTTATATAAGGGATACACTGTTTTTTATTTTAATTATGAGCCTATTTTTTGTGGTCTAGATTGCTAATGTAGATTTGGGTTAAGGTTAGATTTAAAGGGTTCAAATAAATATATTTAATTGGTGTAAAGTGGATTTAGGTTTAGGTTAAATTTATAGGGGTCAAAAATATCTCAATGGGATCAATAAAATAAAATTTCAAAAACATGTATTAAATAATTAAATTTGATAGGGTCAGTTGAATTCCCCTACACCTCATGTGCCTCTGCCCCTGGTTTAATCACGCACTCAAAGAACATGTTTCTAAAGTTGACCATTATGGTATAGATCCTATTGTGGGAGAAAACTTGTTTGTGAAACCTAATAACTCACTTTGATCAATCTTACAACGCTAAAATAAAATCAACTAAATCAAGATGAAATCGAAAGAATAGAAAAGTAAAGAGACAAGACGATTTAACGAGTTCATGTCCTTAACCGGAGCCCTACTTCTTGCCGGAGATGTACTCTGGAATCCACTAGCTTTCTTAGCTCAATCCGAGCTTGATTAAGAAACAATGTCACACTCTATTTCCGTTACAACTAAATGAATAAAGGAAAAGGAAGAAGACTGATCTATATCGCCTAACGGCTAATGATCACACGTGCGTGCAGCTCGTGTAACCAATCAGAAAGTGACACCTTCTTCTGCTAGTGGACCGACAAACCATACTTGATTCAATCCCGAATCGTTGGTTCACTTAACTTGTTTACTCCAGTTCCTTGAGACCCTCTATTTGATTGAGACTCTCTTCAAGACTTAGCCAGATCTTCACTTTGGCACTTTGATCTTGGTTACCATTCTTCAAATCTCCACCTGTAGCCATGATAAACTTGTCTTGGTGAATCTTGTATCCAAACCCGGATACATGCATTCAACACTTGAATGCATATCTTAATTCTTCGAGACGGGAAGCATCTTTAATGCCATGTAAATTGCTCACTATTAAGACCTTTGTGAAAATATATGTAGGATTGTAAGCCGTATGAATCTTCAACACTTGTATCTCACCTTTGTTGATCAAATCTCTTCCAAAATGATACCTCACATCCATATGCTTAGTCAGCTCATGATGGACAACATTCTTAGATAGTGCAATAGCACTTTGAGAATCACAATAGAATTCCACTAAATGTTGATCAAAACCAAGTTCGGTTGCAAAACCCTTTAACCACACTGCTTCCTTTATTGATTCTGCTAATGCCACATATTCACCTTCCAACTTATTGTATTTTCTCAGGCAGTAAACACCATTCCAACTACCACACTGCCACAATCGTTTGCAGTGTAGACCTCCAACTAATTGTATTTCATCATGCAGTAAACACCATTCCAGTATAAATCCTCTATTATCTATGTCTGCTGCATAATCTAAATCATAGTAACCTCTGATCACAAACTCTCCTTTCTTCTTGTAACACAAATCTGTTTCGACTAAACCCTTAATGTACATGAGTACCCACTTCACTGCTTGTCAGCGCTCTTTGACCGGTTTGCTCATAAATCTGCTGATTAATCTAACATGATAAGCCAAATACGGCCTAGTTCCAACCATAAAGTACATTATGCTTCCAACAATACTCTAGTATATGATAGTTTCCATGAACTCATGTTGAGTTCTAAGTTCTTTCTCTGATGCAGACTTCAACTTGAAATGAGCTCCCATGGGTGTAGCCACCGATTTAGCTTGGTCCATACTAAAATTTCTCAAACTTTTATGAGATAACCTTCATGTGATATCTGTAAGCATCCTATATCACTATCTCTTGTGATTTCCATTCCAATAATCTTCTTAACATCTCCAAAGTCCTTCATCTCATATTCAGTGCTTAACAAAACTTTCAGTTGATGCTATCAATAAATCATCCACATAAAGTAGTCGATATATATGTGCATCATTCTCTAAACTCATGTAATAGACGCAATAGTCAAACTCCATTATGTTGTAACCATTTTGAACCATCAAATCGCTTGTTCCACTGGCTAGAGGAGACTGTTTCAAACCATATAACAATCTCTTTAATATACATACTTTGTTTGGATTCTTACGATCAACAAAACCTTTAGGTTGCTCCATTAGTATGTGCTCATCTAAGTGACCATTTAGAAAGGTTGTCTTGACATCAACATGTTGTAGTTCCTTGTCAAAGTGAGTGAATGCTGATAAAATGTATCTGATTGATACATATTTGACTGATAACGGTATATTTTCGTGTTCAATTATCCAAGCGTACTCATGTTATTGTAGCACTTGAGATGTCAATCCATAATGGGTTAAGATTAAACACTAAGAATATATAAAATTTCTTAATCTAAGTAATTCAAGAAGAGGTTTTCTAACAACCTAAGTGATATTGAAAACAAGCTCTATTTAACTAAAGTAAAATATAGAAACTCAAACTAGAACGCAAATTACAGTTTAAGACAATACTAAAAACGAATCCAAGGGTGTAGTATGCGATTGTTGGTAACTTTAGAGGTTCACAATAATGCCAATATACTCAAGTAATGCTAATCCTTAGACTACGATCATTAAACAAGACTAACCCAATTCCTTGGAATCAATCACTTTGGAAATTACCAAATCATGAACAAATTCCCATTTGTGATTTAATAACTTCCAAGCATTAAAAACAAGATCATTTGGTAAATTAACACCTTAGACAACTATTTCCATATGCTAAGAATGTAAAATCCCTTAATTAGTTCATTGAAGAATTTCATCGAACACCTTCCGGATGTGAAATTCCCTATGATCTAAATCAACTAGATCAATGTCAATTTAGCAATAAGATCACTAAGCAAAGAAGGATTGTTGATAATATAGGCCATAACATCATTGATTCACCCTAAAATTACCTAAATCTACTTCACCCAAGAATTCTAGAAAACTACTCACAACCCATGCTTATCTCCATAAATCCCATAAAGGAAGTGTTTAGATTCATGGAAGATGATAAGAAAATAGATAGATGATCAAATTAAACAAGAACTTGCATAAATCACTCAAGAATCTCTTACAATCTCTCTTTGTCTCTCTAAAATCGAGTTTTTCAAAGTCAAAAACCAGATAAGTGCTTAATTAGGTCTCTAATAATTTAAACAAAGGTGGGTCGCAGGAGTCACATCGAGGTGCATCATACCGATGCAGCACCCCGATGTGAGTTAGCCGAATTGTCCGGAGGAGTCGCGTCGGTATGCTTCTCGCCGATGCATGACACCGAGGATTCTCCTGTCGACGTTTGAGGGAAGTTGCATCGGTATGTTGTTCCCTGATGCACGACACCGATGTGATCCTGCTGAATGGTCTGGCAAGATCACATCGGTATGCACCATACCGATGTGGCACCCCGAGGATTCTCCTATCTCTTCTTCTCTGCTGGCATCGGTTTGCATCATACCGATGCAGGATCCCGAAATGACTTCTGTTTTTAAACAGAAGTTGCATCGGTATGCATCATGCCGATGCAGGATACCGATATGGCTTATGTTTTTCTCTTCTCCTTGTACTTCTCTTCCTTTGGCGATTTCCTTTGCTCCTGATCCAAATGCCATCATCTCCAAACTCCTCAATGCTTCCATAAGCACCTAGAAACACTCCAGACAATGCAAGACTCACTAGGACCTATTCTAAACTAACTAATATCTCTAGGTTGATGGAATGCTAAGGAAAAGCTACAAAAATGCATGCAAAAGACACAAAAGCCAAATGAAATGTACGTTAAAAAGAGTTAAAATATGCAAATATCAACTCCCCCGAACTTGCCTTTTGCTTGCCCTCAAGCGAACAAAATAAAAAAGTTGGAGAAGAGGTTTGAAGGCGGGAGCTCAAATCAAAAGAAGCTAGCAAAGCATTCATCATGATGTCCTTAGAAAATGATAACATATTGCAAGAACAAATTTCCTAATCCACTCTAACTTCTCTAGGCTTATCGCAACTCCAAATATCATTCTCTACACTCAAAGTCAAACATCCGATTACCGTCATATCAACCAACTCTCATATTCAATTATTCATTTCAAAGCGCGGTCTCACAAATGGGCAAGTGATCTATAGATCAATCGGTTGAACAAGAGAAAGATTTATCAATATGAACAAGAGATCAATTTGGTGGTTAACTCTACAAAAATGGAGTACAAACACTTCGCAAAATCAAGGAAGATCGGAACAATTAACACATACAAAGTATTCACTTCCATTGTTCTACCCTTCCCTAGGCTTTGAGTATATAATTCACTATCTCTACCCAAGTGTTTCCCTCTTCTTCTACCAAGTTAAACCTCTACCCTTTTGATCATTTCTCTTTTCAAATCATTCCTTAGAAAATTCTTTTCGCTCTTTCGATTCTTTTTCTTTTCTTTCATCACTACTCCTTTCCCTTTCTTTTTCAGTTATCTTTTCTTTCTTTCATTTCTCGGGGGAGTTTCTGTTTCTTATCAAGCTAGAATCGAAAATTTCTTATACTTATTTTTCTAGGAATCAACTTTCTCAAACCATGATCTTTCTTTTCTTTCTTTCCTTCTCATTCCCCAAACACCAATAACTCTCAACACCATTCTCAATCCCTAATCACTAGTCAATCTCCCAAGAACAACAAACCTAGCAAATGGAAGCTATCCTTTGTCGTTCTCGATACTTACGAGATTTTACAAGAGTAGTACTATCAAAGAAAGAGACCTCACTCACAAAATCATCAAGGGCAGAAAGAAATGGCTGGGTTCAAAGGTGTGGGAACCATTTATAATGAAAATGGCCACCAAAGTCAACAAGAGTGGTAAAGATTAATTCAAAGATGACTTGGATGTTTGTAGGTGACCATGGTTAAACATACACAAGCCCATAAGTAAGAAAATTAAGTTCACTTAAGTCCAATAGTCAAGGAGTTGGTTTCAAATCAAGCAAACATCGACAAGACAATAAGTTTCAAGTGGAGAGTTCAAAGCACGAAGTTTCCAAGTTTTTCGAGAGATGTTCGAGCAATATGATATGATTAACAAGGGCATCACATTGAATGCTAAGCTAAGCTTTAGTTTCTATCATTGCTCCCTATGCATATGCGATGCTTTCCTATATGCTTATGGACTCGATCCTAAAAAGAAAAAAAAGAATGCAATGCAAAACTATATGATTTCTTTTTGGATTTTTCAAATTTTTCGATTTTTTTTTTTTGGTTTTTCTATGCAATATATGAATGCATGAGACTCAAGAAGAATAAAACAAAACAAAACACATGATTAGCTACGGGTACCTCCCCCAAACTTACTTAACACCGTCTCGGTGTATAAGAAATCCGTGGAAAGTACCGAAATCAGAGAAACTAAGAAAAATGCAAACATAAAAAAAAAAAAATTATTTACAAAAATAGAGTGTTACCTTTTAGAATTCGACCGAGGAGGATGTGTCCATTGAGTAGGACATGTTGCTCGAGCACGGCGTTGGTGATCTCACCGCTCTCCTCTTTCTTCTACGCTCATGGGAAGAAGTGCGTGGTTGCTCGTCATTGATATGGGTCTCCGTGTTTCCATGGAAAGAGTGGCGCCTCTCGACATTCATGTCGTTCTCACCGGTCCTTTCGTTTTCAGTTTGCACCTCTTGACCGTGAGACGAGCTCGCTCCGGTAACCTTTGCTGTTAGCTCCTTGATTTGTTTCTTCATATCCTTGGCTTGGCTCTTCATTCCCTTGACCGTCTTCACCAACTTCCTTATGGCCTTATCTTGCCATTTGTTCCACCGTTGAAGGAGTTTGACTTGTTGATGCGCTTGGGGTGAAGCGGTATCGATAATGGGTTCACCGTACGGTTTAAAGTAATAGCGCTCACTTCCATAAACGGGGCTCGTAGTGCCTTGAGGTTCCTCTTCATCACCAGCATTAGATGAGCCTTCATTTGTATGCGTGGAAGACTTATTTCCACGTGATCCCGGTTTGCGAATGGCTTCAAGTGTTGGGTGAATGGCGGGGTTATAGAGCTGGTTACTAGTCGGGGAGAATCCTATGTTGCTTCGTTCATGAACCGTGGTGAGAGCTTGATTCGGTAGCATAATCTTCACCACGTTCTTTATGTCAAGCTCAAACCTGTAGGCATAAGAACTTCCAATTTTTCCTCCTAGAAAACGTGCTTTGTTGAGGTAGAACGCATCTATACGCTATATTCCAGCCGTGAGCCCAACTATGTTCCCTTCTTTGACCGATCCAGCATTGATCCCACAAGCTTCTAATATAGGAGTGATAATCCCGTCCACGCTCAATTGTGGGGTCTTTTCTGTCGATGTCCACACCCAATCCTTGTAGTGAAGGATGTACCAAACAAGGATCGAGGCTAGGTTTGGCTGATAAGACTCTCCTTTGACTTTAACCCCATTCGATAAAGTGACAAGAAACGGTGCTAACCCGATGTCCAACAATCCCAACTCGTCTACGAGAACCATGCCCATTTCGCGCCTAGCAAATATTGTATGAGCAAGCATTTTGTGTGCATAACGAAGGGCGAGATGACGAATGAGAGCTCCTTTCGATTCTCCCGTTTTGAAAACACCACTCCCAATGGTTTTCCACATGTTCTCGAGTTCCTCTGGAGGGAAGAAGAAGTATTTAGGTTCTGATGTCCCTTCTACCGGTAACCCAAATAATACACTCAATTCACGGAATGTCATCTTGTAGTGCGTGCGATTAACCCAGAACTCGATAAACCCGTGGTTTTCGTTATCGAGAGGCTTCCCGAACTTGTAGAAGGTGGCGGACAAAGAAGCCAAAAACTGGCACGTGGCGATTTGGTAGGCGGGGAACGCCATGTCGAAAAACTTCTCGAGACCCATGTTCTTGAAAAGGAGTCTAATATCATCTTAGATTCCGAGTTCCCCGAGTAAGACGTGATCCGGGTACATACTCGCCTTGAAACCAACGCCCATGAACTTCTTGTAAAGTTTGGTATATGTTGGCGGTTTTTCTTTTGGTTTAGGGTCTTTCTTCTTCTTAATCACAGGCCGGTCACTTCCACTCTCGCTTCCGCTCTCATTCGCAACAACTTCTTTTTGCGATGCTACCTTCTTCCCTTGAGCCTTTTCCTTTCGAGCTTGTGAGCTAGCTTCTTTCTCAATCTGTTTTCGTGGGACGGTTCCTTGGACCGGTTCACTTGCATTCTTTGTTCGAGTCATTTGTACCTGCAACACGTCTTGAAGAACGATTAGCAAATGTTGTAAAATTCAACAAAATTGGTATTTCTCAAATTTAAGACTAAATTTCACAATTTTGCTAATGTGATATGTGAATTCCTTGCTATATCTTTCAAGCATAGCTAAGGCATGCAAATGCTAGTCAAATCCCCAACAATCAAATAATTTCCCAAAAATTTGTGAATTTTCGTCACTATTTATGCCCATGAACCCTAGGTGTCAAAATTTCAAAATTTCACCATGATTCTATCAAGTTTGCCCACGAAATCGACAACCCATAGAACAAACAATCAAACCAAAGCATTTCCATAAAAAATCGAGTCTCACTCAAGCATTTTCAACAATTTCAATTTTTTTTTTTTTAGTGAAAAACATGGATTTGTCATGGGAAATAGAAAGCATACCTTGTTGATGAATGGGGGTCGAAATCAATATGAGGATGATGAATAACTCAAGAAATCGAGCACAGACGTTTTTGAATCACGAAAATCGGTTGAGAATTGAGAGAAAACTTGTGAAAAATTTTGAGAAAAATCGCACAAGTGAGGAGGAAGAAGAAGAAGGTCGCGACCAAAGGAGAAGAAAGAGAAAACATTTTGGTCAAAGGGGTCAAAATCGGTTTGAATTGGTCAAAAATCTGGGCTAAACCTGTCAAAATCGAGTAAACTGGACCAAATTAAACCGAGTCAACGCGCATGAAGAGTTGACTTACATGGGCCAAACCACATCGGTATGCAGGATGCCAACGCGAGACACCGAGGATTCTCCTGTTGGATTTCTAGGAAGTCACATCGGCATGCACTGAGCCGACGAATAACACCGACGTGGAGCGAGTATTTTCTCTGGAGAAATCACATCGGTATACACTTCACCGATGCATCAAACCGAAACGAACTGCTTTCTCTGGCAGAAACACATCAGTATGCACTGTGCCGATACTCGAAACCGAGGATTCTCCTGTGAAGTTTTGGGAACTTACATCGGGGTGCAGTACACCGATGTACAATACCGAGATGACTTCTGTTTAAAAACAGAAGTCACATCGGTGTGCATCACCTCGATGCACCATACCGAGGTGGTTTCTATTGTTTCCTTGGAATTGTTTTCCTCCTCCTTGATCCAAATTGAACCCACAAAACCTGAAAACATGAAACAAAAACATAAAAAGGAACTAGAAAGAAACTTAAATCAAATATTTACAAGGATAAACATGGGATTGCCTCCGAAGTGCGCTTGTTTAACGTCACTAAGCTTGACGTTTGGTACCCTTTTAGACGGGTAATGGGCGAGAGAGAGGAACCGCGGTCCCTTCCTCAAAGAATTCTGATGTTGAATACGGTTTGAGTCTGTGCCCATTAACCGTGAACTCCCCACCGGTGTTGTTCCATAGCGTCACCGCGCCATAAGGCTGTACCTCCTTGACCTTGAACGGTCCCGACCATCTCGATTTCAGTTTCCCGGGAAACATCTTCAACCGGGAATTGTAGAGCAGCACTTGGTTTCCAACTTTTAAACCCTTCTTGACAATCTTCTTGTCATGGAACGCTTTGGTCCGTTCCTTATAGATCTTTGAGCTATCATAGGCATCGGGACGGATTTCATCTAGCTCATGTAATTGGATAAGACGCCTTTCCTAGGCCGTCTTAATGTCGAAGTTCAGCAACTTGACTGCCCATAATGCTTTGTACTCTAACTCAACGGGCAAATGACATGACTTCCCATAGAGTAAGTTGAACGGTGTGGTACCAATGGGAGTCTTAAATGCGGTTCGGTATGCCCACAAAGCATCATCTAGCTTCTTGGCCCAATCTTTCCTTGAATTATCCACGGTCTTCTCTAATATTGCCTTTATTTGGTAGTTCGAAACCTCTACTTGCCTGCTTGTTTGAGGGTGATAAGGCGTGGCAACTTTGTGTTTGACTCCATACTTCTTGAGCAAGCTCTCAAACACCATCACTAATCACCACTCTTGGAATCTCAAACCTTGGGAAGATGATTGACTTGAAAAGCTTTAGAACCACATTTGCATCGTTCGTCGGACTAGCAATCGCTTCAACCCACTTGGAGACATAGTCAACCGCTACCAAGATGTATTGGTTTCCATAAAAAGAAGGAAACGGTCTCATGAAGTCAATTCCCCATACATCGAACACTTCAACTTCCAAGATGGGGTTTTGGGGCATCTCATCTCTTCTACTTATGTTCCCCTTTCGTTGGCAAGCATCGCATGATGAAACGTAGGTGTGAGCGTCTTTGAACAAGCTTGGCCACCATAACCCGGATTGAAGCACTTTTGTTGCGGTTTTGAAAGAAGCAAAGTGTCCTCCATATACCGAACCATGACAATGGTATAACACTCCAATTACTTCTCTTCCGGGATGCATCTCCGGTAAAGACTGTCCGAGCATCTCTTGTAGAGATAAAGCTCGTCCCAATAGAAATGGGTTACATCTCTAAAGAACTTTTTCTTGTTGTAGCTGTCCAAGTTTGGTGGTTCCTTCCCACAAGCTAGATAGTTCACAAAATCGGCATACCACGGCAAACCGAGTTCACTCAAACTCTTGACCTCCTCTTGTTTCAAACCCGCACCCGCATGATAGCTCTTCTTCAACATCCCAACAATCATAAGATGTTCATCGGGAAGAGAATCATCTATGGGAATTGTCTCCTCAACTCTCAATCTCGACAAGTGGTCCGCTACTCCGTTTTCAATACCCTTCTTGTCTTTGATCTCCATGTCAAACTCTTGAAGAAGGAGAATCCATCTTAGAAGCCTTGGTTTCGTATCTTTCTTAACAATTAAGTGTCTCAAGGCGGCATGATCCGTGTATACCACAATCTTGGATCCCACCAAATAGGAGCGAAACTTATCAAAAGCATATACCACCGCTAATAACTTCTTTTCTGTGGTTGCATACCTTGTTTGAGCAGCATCCAATGTTCTACTAGCATAGTAGATCACATGAATCTTCTTGTCCTTCTTTTGATCCAAAACCGCGCCAACCGCAAAGTCACTAGCGTCGCACATGATCTCGAAAGGAAGATTCCAATCCGGTGCTTGCACTATCGGGGCGCTTACAAGAGCTTCTTTGATTTCCAAGAACGCCTTCAAACATTCGTCATCGAAAACGAACTCCACTTCCTTGCATAGAAGTCTAATGAGTGGTCTCGCTATCTTGGAGAAATCCTTGATGAACCGTCTATAGAACCCAGCATGGCCCAAGAAACTTCGAATGCCTTTCACCGTGGTTGGTGGTTCCAATCCCATCATCACTTCGATCTTTGCTTTGTCTACCTCAATGCCTTTTTCCGAGATCTTATGCCCGAGGACAATGCCTTCTCGCACCATGAAATGGCACTTCTCCCAATTCAAGAAGAGATTTGCTCCTCGCACCTAGTGAGTACCTTGCAAAGATTTGACAAACAAGAAGCAAACAAGGCACCATACACAGAAAAATCATCCATAAACACCTCAACCATACCTTCGATTAAATCCGAGAAGATCGACATCATGCACCTTTGAAAGGTTGATGGTGCGTTACAAAGTCCAAATGGCATCCTTCGATAAGCAAAGGTACCATAAAGACATGTAAATGTCGCCTTCTCTTGATCATTAGGGTGAATCGGGATTTGAAAGAATGAAAGAACCTCGAGTACCCATCTAGAAAGCAATAATATGGATGGTTTGCAAGTCGTTCAAGAATTTGATCAATAAAGGGTAGAGGGAAATGATCTTTTCTAGTGGCAGAGTTAAGTTTCTGATAATCAATACACACTCTATGGCCGGTGATAGTTCTAGTTGGAATTAGTTCATCTTTTTCGTTTTTGATAACCGTGATTCCACCATTTTTAGGCACTACATGGACCGGGGATACCCAAGTACTATCGGATATAGGATAAATGATCCCCGCATCTAGAAGTTTAAGAATCTATTTCTTGACAACCTCTTTCAAATTAGGATTTAACCTTCTTTGATGCTCAATAGAAGTCATCGATTCATTTTCTAGATGGATCCGATGTGTGCAAAGAGATGAAGAAATCCCCTTAATATCATTAGGTGAATATCCAATGGCTTTCCTAAATTTTGTTGATTCTTTCAAAATGGTGGCAATCTCATTTTCACTAAGCTCATCATTAACTATCACCGGGTATGACTCATTTGGACCTAAGAACGCATACCTTAGTCCACTTGGGAGCGGTTTGAGGTCGACTTTGGGGGCTTTGAGCTCGCTCCAATCCTCATCGAAACTAGTCTCACCATTGCTAGCTTCTTGCTCGTCCTCTAGGTCGACATCTAAGGCACTCATGTAGTCAATTTCCAAAGCACTCACATTGTGTTCCAACCCATTTTTGACAAGTTCTTCGTCATTTAGCTCCAAAAATGAGTTCTCTCCATCAATTGCCTTGTGCGAATTTAGCAACTTCATGTAACCAATACTCTCCTCATGAAGATACCCGTTCTCACCATGCTCATTTGTCAAAGAAATTTGAAGATGATCCTCCAAGTTTAACTCCTCTAGAAGCTCATCCGCTAGCTCTTCCATAGCTTTAATGTAGAAGACTTGACCATCGATAGTTGGCTTCTTCATCATCTCATTGATGTCAAATTTAAGCACATCATCTTTGTCCAAATGAAGATCAACCTTCCCTTTTCGCACATCTATGATAGCCCCGGCGGTGGCGCCTTCCAAAGATGAGAGGATCTTTGGGTTCTTCATCCATCTCAAGAACAACAAAATCGGTGGGTACCTCGAAGTCTCCAATTCGTACCGGTAAATCTTCAAGCATTCCAATTGGGTGTCGTACCGACCTATCCGCTAGCACAAGAGAGATTCTGCAAGTTTTATAGACGGTGAAGCCAAGACGTTTTGCCAACGAGAAATGCATCAAACTCACACTTGCTCCAAGATCACACAAGCAATGTTTGAAAGCTAGTGGCCCAACAGCACAAGGAAGAGTAAAACTTCCGGGATCTCCCAACTTCTTTGGTATAACTTTCCTTTGAATTATGGCACTACACTCATGGGAAAGAACAACCATTCCTTCTAAATCCTTGGTTCTATCCTTGATTGCGTCTTTGAGAAACTTGTTGTATTGTGGGACTAACAAGAAAGCATCAACCAAGGGCATAGTCACTTGGACCTTGTCCATTTGCTCATCAAAAATCGCCCTATATTTCTCCATGAGTTGGTTCTTGAAGCTGCCCAGGAAAGGAAGCTTGTGCTCATAAGGTGGCGGTACAAAGGTAGTCTTCTTCTTTGTAGGTGTTCCCGTGGGCTTGTCTCTTACAATCCTTGTTCCCTTAGCTTTACCCAAAACAGCATCTTCTTCACCCACATTCTCTTCATTCTCAATGACCACCTCCCCACTTTGGTTCTCAATGTCCTCGTTGAAATTAGATGGAAGCTCTCGTGGGGGAAGCTCTTTTCCACTACGCAATATGATAGCGTTACAAAACTCCTTTGGATTAGCTTCGGGTTTTTCCGGTAAGGTACCTTGAGGGCGTGTCGATGAAGAAGCTCCTTTACCTTCGATTTGCTTGATCTTAGACGACAATGCCTCAAATTTGGAGTTGAGGTCATTGTAAGAACAGTCCACCTTGTTGTGGATTTCCGCCATTTTCTTACTCAAATCCATGGCTCCTTGAGCTTGGCCTTGTAATAGTTGTTGAAGCATGTTCTTCATCTCGTTGTCTTGAGGCGTTGTTTTGCTCGCTTGTCCTTGTTGCACAAAACCGGGTGGTGTAGATTGTTGCTTTGGTTGAAACCCACTTTGGTTTCCTTGAAAGTTGTTGTTTGGAACAAATGGTCTTTGTTGGTTGGAAGGGACGAAGTTCTTTTGTTGAAAGCCTTGACCTTGAGTGTTTTGTTGAGGATACACTTGGTCTTGAGGATTCGCCACATTGTTGCTTCTATAGGAAAATTTTGGGTGATTCCTATAGTTTGAGTTGAAGCCTCCTTGGTAGCCACCTTGACCACCCACATAATTGACTTCTTCTTGCTTATTATCGCCATCAACTCCCTCTTCATAGTTTTGGTTGTCATCGTAATCACCAACAAATTTGTCGGTTGATTGTGAAGCTTGGATAAGCTTATCCATCTTGTCGTTTAGAGCTTTGATGTCCCTTCTCGTCTTTTGATCATCAAACTCTCCACCGCCCCTTGAAGATCTATCATAGTCTTCTCCATAATTACCGTCGCTTTGTGCCAAGTTTTCCACCAATTGTAAGCCGTCATCCACTTCTTTTCCCAAGAAATTTCCGTTACTCGCGGTATCAAGTAGCATACGAAATTTAGGTAGAACACCACGGTAAAGAGTGCTAAGTAGAGACTCGTCCGAGAAACCGTGGTGAGGACATTGCATGGTGAATCCTTTGAAGAGTTCCCAAGCCTCACAAAAACTCTCGTTCCCCTTTTGAGTGAAGCTTGATATCTCATTTCGAAGCCTTGATGTTCTTGTGGTGGAGAAAAACTTTGCAAGAAAAGCCTTCTTGCATTGGTCCCAAGTTTTGATTGAATCTTGTGGAAGGTTCTTTTCCCATTGATGTGCCTTGTCTCCAAGCGAGAATGGGAACAAGCGTAACTTGAAACCATCTTCCGAGAAACCATTGATCTTTGTCATACCACAAATGCGATCGAATTGATCCAAGTGATCTAATGGGTCCTCCATGGCCAGCCCATGGAACTTGTTGTTTTTCACCATAGAGATAATACCGGATTTGATCTCAAAGTTATTTTTTTCAACCGGTGGTGGAGCTATCCCTTGGCGATTAGCATGTGTGTTTGGTGCATCACCGGCTCCAATTGGTCTTGGAGGCCGTGGTGGATGAATTGGAACTCGGTTCATACCAACACCTTGGTGACCAACACCATGAACGGGTGCTTCTTGGTTTGCAATCGGAGGGTCTTGGACTGCCTCTATACCCAACCTTTCAATGTGTTGAGCACGCCTTCGTTCTTTTCTTTCTCTTGTATTTGCTCTTTCTAACTCACGGATGTCGTCAACACGTTCAATTAGGTTTGCACTTCCTCTTGATCTTGTGTTCATGCACCTACATAGAAGAGGAGAAAACAAAGTGAAAGAGATTAGGTAACAAAGTAAAAATAAAACTTAGTCTCAAGAAGAATCAAAATCCTAATGATTAATGGTAAACCCAAATGGGAACGGCGCCAAATTGATAACGGTATATTTTTGTGTTCAATTATCCAAGTGTACTCATGTCACTATAACACTTGAGATATCAATCCATAATGGGTTAAGATTAAACACTAAGAATACATAAAACTTCTTAATCTAAGTAATTCAAGAAGAGGTTTTCTAACAACCTAAGTGATATTGAAAACAAGCTCTATTTAACTAAAGTAAAAGATAGAAACTCAAACTAGAACGCAAATTACAGTTTAAGACAATACTAAAAATGAATCCAAGGGTGTAGTATGCGATTGTTGGTAACTTTAGAGGTTCACAATAATGCCAATATACTCAAGTAAAGCTAATCCTTAGACTACGATCATTAAACAAGACTAACCCAATTCCTTGGAATCAATCACTTTGGAAATTACCAAATCATGAACAAATTCCCATTTGTGATTTAATAACTTCCAATCATTAAAAACAAGATCATTTGGTCAATTAACACCTTAGACAACTATTTCTATATGCTAATAATGTAAAATCCCTTAATTAGTTCATTGAAGAATTTCATCGAACACCTTCCGGATGTGAAATTCCCTATGATCAAAATCAACTAGATCAAAGTCAATTTAGCAATAAGATCACTAAGCAAGGAAGGATTATTGATAATCTAGGCCCTAACATCATTGATTCACCATAAAATTACTTAAATCTACTTCACCCAAGAATTCTAGAAAACTACTCACAACCCATGATTATCTCCATAAATCCCATAAAAGAAGTGTTTCGATTCATGGAAGATGATAAGAAAATAGATAGATGATAAAATTAAACAAGAACTTGCATAAATCACTCAAGAATCTCTTACAATCTCTCTTTGTCTCTCTAAAATCGAGTTTTTCAAAGTCAAAAAACATATAAGTGCTTAAATAGGTCTCTAATAGTTTATACAAAGGTGGGTCGCAGGAGTCACACTGGGGTGCATCATACCGATGCAGCACCTCGATGTGAGTTAGCCGAATTGTCCGGAGGAGTCGCGTCGCTATGCTTCTCGCCGATGCATGATACCGAGGATTCTCCTGTCGACGTTGAGGGAAGCTACATCGGTGTGTTGTTGCCCGATGCACGACACCGATGTGATCCTGCTGAATGGTCCGGCAAGATTGCATCGGTATGCACCATACCGATGTGGCACCCCGAGGATTCTCCTGTCTCTTCTTCTATGCTGGCATCGGTTTGCATCATACCGATGCAGGATCCCGAAATGACTTCTGTTTTTAAACATAAGTTGCATTGGTATCCATCATGCCGATGCAGGATACCGATATGGCTTCTGTTTTTCTCTTCTCCTTGTACTTCTCTTCCTTTGGCGATTTCTTTTGTTTTTGATCCAAATGCCATCATCTCCAAACTCCTCAATGTTTCCATAAGCACCTAGAAACACTCCAAACAATGAAAGACTCACTAGGACCTATTATAAACTAACTAATATCTCTAGGTTGATGGAATGCTAAGGAAAAGCTACAAAAATGCATGCAAAAGACACAAAAGCCAAATGAAATGTACGTTAAAAAGAGTTAAAATATGCACATATCATTGACCACTGGTGCAAATATTTCTTTATAGTCAACTCATTCCTTTTGAGAATACCCTTTTGCTACAAGTCTGGGTTTGTATCTCAGATTTTCAAGACCCCTATGTCCCATGTGTCCCAGTCTGTTGTACCACAGCTGATTCTGATCATCATTTAGTTGAGCTTGAGCCGTGCTGTAACATCCTCAAGTTTAAGTGCTTCTCTGTCGTATTTGAGAGTATCGGTAAGCTGATCATACCTTAAAGGTAATGCATTCAAGAGAAGTATGGCTTGCACTTCTTTTGGAATTTCGATACTTAAATTACCAATGTCTGCTATCATCTTCAAGAAGTCAGCGACATTTTGATCGGTTGTCCTTGAATTATGCCTCTTGAAAGAATTGACCATGAGTTGGGCATGAACTCGATTTGGTAAAGTCTTTACCATATACAATCGATTCAATGTAGCCCATTTATCTGTTGCGGTTGTGCACTTGTCTAATTTCCATAATATTTGATCTCCAACATTTATAAAGATGAGATTCATCATTTTCTCACATCTTTCAGATCTTGCAGTTTCCGATTCGGTTGTCTTCTTCAATACTTCCAGATCCTTTTCAT
The DNA here is from genome assembly GCA_002933915.1 of Eutrema heterophyllum. Lineage (NCBI taxonomy): Eukaryota > Viridiplantae > Streptophyta > Magnoliopsida > Brassicales > Brassicaceae > Eutrema > Eutrema heterophyllum. The sequence continues at coordinate 865,153 of PKMM01031110.1, read as the reverse complement.
CTTCTTCGGTAGACTCGGCGCTTTTAGGTTTCTCAGTGAGAACATCCTTCAAACCTTGAACACTCAGATGTGCAAGCGTCCTTTTCTTCTAATGCCTGAAATCTCCTTCGCCATAGAACCTATCGACTTCGGTTCGAGATACTGTCATCTCCAATCTATTCGATTTTCACCAAAACCTAGTGCTCTAATACCAATTTTTTAAACCTAGTCATTCATTTTGATTAATCTCAAGACGCTCAAATAGAATCAACTCAATCAGGATGAAATTGAAAGAATAGAAAAATAAAGAGACAAGACGATTTAACGAGTTCATGTCCTTAACCGGAGCCTTACTTTTTGCCGGAGATGTACCCTGGAATCCACTAGCTTTCTTAGCTCAATCCAAACTTGATCAAGAAACAATGTCAATCTCTCTCTCTCTACACATTCTCTCTCTCTCTATATTTCTGTTACAACTGAATGAATAAAGGAAGATGAAGAAGATGATCTATATCGCCTAACGGCTAATGCCTCACACGTGTGTGCAGATCGTGTAACCAATCAAAGATGACACCTTCTTAAGCTAGTGGATTGATGAACCATATCGGATTAAATCCCGAATCCTTAATTGGTTCACTTAACTGGTTTACTCCAGTTCCTTGAGATCCTCTATTTGACTGAGAGTCTCTTCAAGACTTAGCCAAATCTTTTTATTTTGGCTCTTTCACTACAAGAAAACATGCGCATTTCCGACGGCGTTTCCGACGGGATTTAATCCGTCGGAAATTACCGACGAAATACCAAGGGAATTTCGACGGTTTGAATTCCCTCGGAATATTTCGACGGTTTCATTTTCCTCGGAAATCGGTCGGAATATTCCGACGGATTTCCTAGGGAATATCGACGAACCGGTAATATTTCGACGGTTTCATTTTCCTCGGAAATCGGTCGGAATATTCCGACAGATTTCCGAGGGAATATCGACGAACCGGTACGGTATTCCCTCGGAAATCCGTCGGAATATTTCGACCGTACTAAAATCGTCGGAAATCCCTCGATATTTCGTCGGTGATTGCCGACGGTTTAAAGCCCGTCGAAACATTCCTTGTCGTGTGGTTTTACAAATGTGGGTGCCACTTCGTCCTTCATCTTTTTGGTGAGATATTTCTTCTTCAACGTGTTGATCTTGATAACAAACTGTTGAATGTTTTTACATTCGTAGATGATGTCCTCCTTCACTGAATCGTAAACAGTTTCTATATCGTCTTTAGGAAACTTACCATATTCATTTTTGTAACTGATGATGCCATTCAGAATAGTAATGTCATCCTCCTCACTCCATAATCGCTGGAAAATAGCCATTTGCATGAAAGAAAGCTTTTGTTTTTTTTTCTTTACTTAGGCGTTAGGTTAAGTTATAATGGTGGATAAAATTTCCTTTTATAATAAATTAAAACTTAAATAATAATTAATTAGCCGATACACTCGGCCAATTAACGTAAAAGCGTCATTTAGACTCCCCCATAATTAATAATCAAACAACGTAATTAAGTTTGTTTGACGGTGAAAATATAATCAGAATCCCCGGCTAAGACCTGAAATTCTCTCGGCTAAAACCGAAACTGTGTGAATCCGTCGGAAATCTCTCGGAAATTTCCTTTAACATTAATAAAACGAAATTTCCTAGGGATTTCCTGTTCAAATGATGTTCTACTCCTCCTTTTACATTAATAAAAAGAGCTTTGGGTTTTTAACTTGAACTTGTTTTGGCAAATCCCGGGAATATATACTTGGTATTTTAATAAACTTTTTCCCGGCTAAAATCCTAAACCATCGGAAATCCCTCGGAAATTCCCGAGGTATTTCCGACGGTTTAGGATTTTAGCCGAGGAAAATCCTAAACCTCTGGCTAAAACTTACACCGGGTAAGTTTTCCTCAGCTAAAATCCTAAACCGTCGGAAATCCCTCGGAAATTTCCGAGGGATTTTCGACGGTTTAGGGTAATAACCCTCAAATTAGCCGGATTTTAAACATGTTAGGTCTTGATATATCTAGAAGTAACAAATTAAAACTACTTTCTGTGAAATCTTTTTAAGAATCAAACATTTTAAACTTTTTAATTGAAACCCTAATCAAACTCGTAAGTGTCCTTGTATGTTCTATGTGTTCTTACGAAAGCTTGATCTCGTTCATCAATCGATTCTTAAGAAGTCCAAAATAACATGTTTTGTTTTGGTTTTCAAAGGTTTTTCTTATTAGTATGTAACACTAATGGTTATTAAACACTAACTTTTACAAAATTTTCAAAATCTAACCCTTAAACCCTAAACCGTCGGAAATCCCTCGGAAATTTCCGACGGACTTGTGATTTAATTGGTTTACACTCGAAAAAATCCCAAGTGTAAAACATCAAAATATCAAGATCCGTCGGATACTGAAATTTTGCCCGCGAATTTAAACCGCCAACGAAAATTTATTGAAAATTAAAGCGGTTAATTAATTCTATAACCGACGGATTCCCGAGGGAATCTAGCCGTCGGAAACGTTAAATCATATTACAGCGAACCATCTTCTTCTCTTTCAGTTTTTCCGATTTCTTCAATCTCCTCTCTGATTTCTTCCTCTCTCCGATTTCTTCTTCTCTCCGATTTCTCTCTTCTCCTTCTCTCCGATTCTCTTCTTTATCTTCTTCTTATGTCTTCTCCTTCTCTCCGATTCTATTTTTCATCTTCGTCTTCTCTCTTCTTCGCCTCTCTTCTTCTTCTCCACGCCGTCGCCGCCAGAGGTCTGTGTCGCCTCCCCACGCCGCCACCGCCGGAGCTCTCCTTCCCACCGCCACGCCGTCGCCTCTCCACGCTATGTAAGTCAAAAAAAAAATTTTGATTTAGAATTACAATTAGGGGGGTTAGATAGTTGAATTTGTGGAATTAGATTAGGTTGTTTGATTGTTAATTAGATTGTTAGATTTTATTTGTGATTGTTAATTAGGTTTAGATTTATTTGTGAGTATATTTAATTAGGTTAGCTATTTTTTGTTGAATTTGTGATTATACTTATAAATAGAATATATAAAAAAATGTTTTTTGAAAATATATTTATAAAAAGAATATTGTAAAAACTCTTTTTGAAAAAATATATATAAATAGAATTTAGTAAACATTTTTTAATAAATGAATATTTTAAAATCTTTTTTAATAAATATATGTTGTAAAAACATTTTTTATGAATAAATATTTTTAAAACGTTTTTCACAAATTTATTTATACAAAACGATTTTCATAAATAGTTTTTTTAAAAACGTTTTTTAATAAATAAATTTTGTAAAACTTTTTATATATTTATTTATTAAAAAATTTTTAAATAAATGTAATTTTAATAAACAATATTTATAAATGTATTTTTTTTTAAAATATATTGATTTTTTATTAAAATATTTGTGATTATTTATATGTTTTTGTAACTGATTCGGTTTTTCTGTTTTTATTTTTGTAGGTCTTACGGTGAATTCGATCGAGAACGTTCTCGCGGTTCGAGGCAATTGGGGCGGAGGAGTACTTCCGCAGCTCCGAGATCGAGTACTCTTCCGCCTTCTACGCCTCCTGCGCCGACTTTTCCGGACAGTGAGAGTGTAGCTCCCCCGGGGTTTATGACCATCGAGGAGCTCGTCCAACAGCCGAGACGAGAATTACTCACAGTTCTCGATCCGGACCTCCGCATTCCGAGATCTACTTGGTAAATTTTTTTTTTCTTAATTATTAATTTTTTTATGTTTAATTCCCGATTTTTAATTTGTTTTTTTTATAGGTTTGGAATATCCGGGAATGGCATTAGCAAGTCGATTCTGAAGATGTTGCACTCCATCCTCGACAAACCGTACAAGAAATTTTTTCAGATATTCCGTCACACAAATAAAACATGTGGTTTCGGACGTTTGCGGTAAGTTATCATTTTTTTATTTTTTGTTATATATTTTGAGATTTTTTTTAACTTCTTTAATTGTATTTCTTTTGTAGCAAGAATTTAATTGGCAGTGGACCATCACGAAAACGGTGGAGACAGAATTTTTGGCTGAGGCTAAAACGCAATTCTCGCGCAACATGAACGAGTGGAAGAAGGTTTGGAGAAGCCAAAAGGCTTGAACGCGGATGTGTTTAAGGACTTCATCCCGTATTGGCAAGACCCGAAGACCGTAGCTCTATCTCAGACTAACTCCAAGAACCGGAATAGTCCCATAGATGGGAAGGGACCCGCTATCCACAACAACGGGGCGAAGAGCTTCAAAAAATCTGAAATCAAAATGGTAAGTATTTTTAGTGTTTTTAGTTATTTTTAAATATCGTTTTAATTATATTTATTAGTAACTAACGGTTTAGTTATTTTCTAGACCTAAAAGTGATGGTGAGGACGCACACCAACAAGAAAACCGGCCAAATTCAAGATCCTGCCGTCAGGGAGCTCGTCGAGAAGGTGACGAAGGTGCAGGACGAGATCCTTACCCAGAGATCGCAGGACGGCACCACCGCTTCCAACCAGCTCACTCGGGTCGAGATCAACGACATAGTGCTCGGGGTAAGTAATAATTATAGATTATCATTTCAATTTAGATATTTATTTGTTAATAAGATCTAATGTTTGGTATTGTTTTTGTAGGAGGTACCTATTAAAAAAGGTCGTCGGTCAGGGTTGGGTAAGATTGCGTCACAACCTTCAACTTCTTCGGGTAGTTTTTCGATGGATCCAGAGATTCTCCGGCAAAATGAAGAGCTCAAGGAGAAGGTAACGGCTTTGGAGGACGAGCTCTCGACTCAGAAAACGAAGAGCGAGGCTTTGGAGAACAAGCTCTTGACTCAACAAACAAGGAGCGACAAAATGGCGAATTACTTCAAAACGAAGTTCCCTGATTTCCCACCAGATTTATTTTGATTTAGTTTTTTTTGTAATTTTCCAACAATTTCTAAAACTTTTAATAATATTTTATATAATTTTATAAGATTTTTTTTTTTTAAATTGAATTTTTTAAATCCGTCGGAAATTTCCGACGGATTTCCGAGGACCTAGTACCCTCGGGAAAATTCCGAGAGATTTCCGAGGAAACATCCGTCGGGTAATTAAGATCTCGGAAATCCCTCGGAAATGTCCAGAGGGTACTAGGTCCTCGGAAATCCGTCGGGTAATTAATCCCTCAGAAATACGTCGGAAATTTCCGACGGATTTTGATTTCTGAGGAGATAGATCCGACGGCTAAAAACCGTCGGAAATCCGTCGGGAAAGGCTATTTCCGACGGGATACCGACGGTTTTGGCCGTCGGTTTCAGGCTTATTTCTTGTAGTGTTTGATCTTGGCTACCATTCTTCATTGTTGAAACAAAATTCAAAAGCTAACTTCAATATGGTTTTAGTTCGATTTGATAAAACATCTTAGGTAATTGTATATATTTTCTCTAAAAAAACTTAATTAGTTTGGTTTACTTGGGTATGTATACTGAAGTAACACCAAATTTCATATCGATTATGTTTGGTCTAGTTTGATTTCATTTGGATTAGTTTGATTTGGCTGATTTGCCTGCATACTACCCCTTACTTATTTCATGCATTAGGAACTAACTGTTCTTACATGTTTGCTATAGTATTGTTAAGTTCGTTACTCATGAGTCATGACACTAAAAAAGTGTTCTACAACTTGATGTCATGAGAAAATGCTGAAAATGTCTGAACCCTTTTCTTGCAGTGTCTTCCATCAAGCCAAAACCGGTTTATGACATTGCAAGTTGCACCTAACAGCCTCATAAGAGGTAGACAGGTGAGTTCTAACAATAAACTATTCTTCCATAGGGTTAATTAGTTTTATATTTTGTACTCTTATTAATTATGCTATCTTTTTAAAAACTTTTCAGTACCTTTCAATGCCATTCATGAGAAAAAATGGTATAACGAAACCTAGGCTAATAACTATGGTAGGAAAAAATGGTACAAAATCGCTGGTTAATCTTAGAGGGGAAGGCTTAGGAAAATCATTGTGTTTGGGAAAGGGCTGGAAAGAGTTTGCTAAAGCAAATGGCTTAAAGCCGGGTAGATTCTTCACTATGGGAAAACGGACTCCCTATCCTCAAACTGTTTTACACAGATAGTGATAGAAATCATATAGGAGAGAGTTCAAAAGCCAACGAGAAAGAACCTAGTATCGGAAACACAACCAAGAAAGACAAGAACAACATAGATGAGACAAGTAATTCATCTTCATTAATCCAAAACCGATTAGTGACATTAGCACTTGTACCTGAAGATGTCAAAGCATGTAAATTGGTAAGTTTAATAAATAACTCTTGTGGGTTAATTAGTTTCTATCTTAAATTCTAATCAATAACCAGCGGTGTTTGTTCAAATCTTTTGCAGCATCTTCCAAGTGAATTCATGAGAGCTAATGGCATCAACAAGCTTGGGAAGATAACTCTGTTGGGTAAAAATGGAATGAAGTGCTCGGCTTATCTATTGTCAAGAGATGGATTCGTGGCCTTGCGAATTGGTTGGAAGGGCTTTTGTGAGGCTAATGACGTAAAGATAGGAGAGTCATTCGTTCTAAAATTCATTTATAAAGAAGAAGCCACAACTCCTGTATTTAAGTTTTGTCCCAACTCCAGGGAATAAAAACTAAAACAAAATGTTTAATTAAAGCATGTAAAGTGCTACAATTCTTTACTCTAAAACCAAGCTTTTTGTTTGTTAAGTTAAAGAAGCTAACCAATAACTATGTGTCATCATGTGTATCTTTTAATGGAGTGTATGTTGTTGAGTTCTGATAGTTAATATCGATATGGCATATAATTTTATAAAAGTGTGATTCATGTTAATTATTCGATAAAACTAAGAGCTGTCTCTTGCGCAAGTTTGTTTGCTACTAGTTTTTTTCTTTTCTTATTGTTAATTTTCATCTTATTTGGTATTCTAGAATTTAAGACGCATCATTTTATGTAAGTTTCAANAAATAAAAAACAAAATTAGATCATCCGTGAAAATATAAAATACATAAATTTAGAAACGAAGTTTCCGATGAATAAATATATAGTTGGAAGGAAAAATTTGGTGAAACAGATATAGTAAATAATTTTGGATATGATTATTGAACTTTTAATTTTTTAATGTGTAATTGACATATTACCAAATTGTGGTTTATATAGAAATGAGAAATTAGAAATTTTTTTCCTTTTAGGATCAATTTCTTTAATATAAATGGAAAAACTAAAGAATTTGTTTTCCTTTTTTTATATTAATTTTTATTTTATTTTTAGTAACTTTACCTTTTAAGATTATGAATTGGTTATTAAATTTTCAGATTTTCAGATTTTTTTATTTTTTTATTAATCAATTTTAAAATTTTCAACTTTGATTTGACACGTGTCACGATCATGGTAGTTAACAACTTTGAAACATTACAATTTATATAATAAGATTTCTTTATTCTAAACTGAAATATGGTTTTTCTTTTTTAATTTTTTTTTTGGCTTTTATTCATTTTATTTTTAGAATTTTTATTTCCATATTCTAATTTGAAATATAGGTTTTCATTTTTTAAAAACTTTGGCTTTTATTTATATTTTTTGTTTAATTTCCTTAATCTAAACATAACTATTAAAAATTTTCCTTTTACCTTTTAGGATTAGGAATCTATTATAAATTTTACTTTATTTTTTTTCTTTTACATTTTAGGGTTAAGAATCGATTATAAATTTTCTTTTCATTGTTAATATTATGTGTTAAAATATAATTGGAATTTTTTTAAACACATGTTAACATATAATTGGAAATTTATTAAACATGTGTCAAAATTTGATCAATTAACTTAACACGTGTCGCGATAATGTGAGTTACTAACTTTGAAATATTCAGATTTATACAATAAGACTAGATTAGGTCCCGCGTATATACAAGGCTTATAATTTAAATTTTAAAACTCGAATTAAATTTTTTCTAATGTTTCTAAATATTTAGTTTTTCTTATTCTTATTTGAATTATGTTTATTTTTTATTAGTTAGCTACTCATATATCTATTTTTACCTTTAATGAATTAATTCTCATATTTTATTTGAATTTTATTTATTTTTTGTTCTTTAATAATATTTGATTTTCCTTTTCTTTTTGGAATCGACATTAAAAATTAATTTTTTTCTTCTTTTTGATTAATTTTGGCTTTTACGATAAATTTACATTTTCTATTTTTTTATTTTGTTTAGTAACTTTAGTTTTTAGGATTAGGAATTGATTATAAAAATTTTCTTGTATTGTTAATATTATGTGTCAAAATCTAATTGGAAAAAAATTTTACACGTATCAAAATTTTATCGATTGACTTAACACGTGTCGCTATCAGGTGAGTTTCTAATTTTGAAACATTCAGCTTTATATAATAAGATAGTTAATATTATGTGTTAAAATATAAATAGAAATAATAAGATAAAGATAGATGTTAAAAAAAAATCTCATTAATTTGTTGGTTTGTAAGTAACCGGTAAATCATGTTTCAAAAACCGCATTTAAGAAAATTCAAAATTTACCTAATAACCGGACAATCACATCCAACCCAATAAGCAAAACCTCTAATGATTTAAGAGGATTCCAAACTATCTAATCTCTTAATTTCTTTTGAGCCAAAATCAAAATCAACTTAGGAAAAATGTAACGGGGACTGTGAACGTGGAGGATAAATCCGGCCGAGAAACTCACCGCGAGTCCAAAAGTCGGTAAATCACAGCCTAGCAGGTGAAGGATCACCCCGAAGAATCTGAGATTTGGTGATGATAATGAATGCGGATGAACGATAGGGAAAAACTAGATAAATGAAATGTTATTTTGATTGATTTTCTTCGTAAAGTGACCAAAGCCTACATAAAGCATTGCTAATGGTTTAAATAAACCGATTTACACCAAGTGTCACAGCTCGACTGGTAAAGGTGTTGGATCAATTTTAAACAAAGCCATGGGCTTATTAAAATTGAATGTAAGTGAATGGGAAATGGGCCTTTGGGTCATAAGCTTTTGTGTTTAAGTGGTGAAAGTGAAGTGTGTTTTGTCCCACATTGGAAACAATGGGGAATGACACATCTTTTCTTTGGCTATATAAAGAAGCCTCTAGTCTCATTCACAAAACACTCAAAGACAAATACACTCTTCTAAGAGCAAAGGAAAAGAAAGTTTCCAACATTTCCAACAATCTCTTGTGTGTTCTTCAAGTAAGTGTCTCGAGAGTATTTCGTAGTTTAAAGTTCGTAGATTCCGTTCTCGGGTGTTGCGAGACGGTCTCCAAATGGTTGTATCCTGAGATTCTTTATCTCATAAAACCGCCACACTGCGGGAGATATTTAGAATTAAGGAAAGAGATCATCTCGCCTCCACTTCAACGTTCTTGTTCTTAATCGTTTTTTAACGTTGTTCTTCGCATTATTATTCGTAATTTTCTGTATTCGATATTATGCTCCAACAGTCTTAATTCTAAATTTCTGCTTCCTGCCTATAGCATGAATCGGATACAAAATTGCGAATTTTTTTTTCTTTCTTTAAAACGATTTTCTACAAAAATCGTAAACATGGAACGACTATTAGCGATTCGCTGATCGTTCTCATGGTACAAAAAAAAAAAAAAAAAAAACGATTTCCGCGAAGGCCATCAGGCGAGTTTCGCGAAACGTTTTTAAAGATCAAAACGATTTATAAACGATTTCCGCGAAGGCCATTGGGCGAGTTTTGCGAAACGTTTTTCAAACAGATCGATCTCAACTCAAACGATTTACGGGAACGTTTTATAGCAACTTCCCTAAACGTTTAAAAGTGATTTTCGGAATGCCTTCTAGCGATAGCCGCAAACGCTTATTTCGAGTTTTGAGAAAAAAAATAAAATAAAAATAAATGAGATATCAGGGCTGTGCTCGGGTTTTAGAATTAGGCAAATAAGATTAATCTTTTTTGGGCCAAAATTCATTTTCCTAACTGTTTGATTTAGTCAACAATGCATAATATCTCATCTAGTGTTGTGTAACAACACAAATAAAGTATGATTGATTTTGTAACATTTCAATCTTGACTTTATGAAGACAATTGATTTTCACGTTAAGCACATAATGACAAATTCAAACTTGAATTCCTTTTGTAACATACCAAGTTAATTCACGTCATTATGGGAGAATCAAAAAACGTCTACATCCTTTATGGCTCTTGTTGAGCATTTGGAGTTGAATTTCTTGCCAAAAATAATAGAAAAATTAATTTACTTGGTCTGATACTTGTTGATTTTTTTCAACAAAATTTTGAAAGTAATTAATTTATTTTTGGTGATTTATTTGATTAAATTGTGGATTTTCCAAACAATTATATTCTGGAAAATTCCTTTTTAGTCTATTTTTGCAATTTCTTTAATTGCTGGTATGAACCTCTATTATCTTTAGTATACTTGTTCGGGTTTGCTTGTGTGCAAAACGAAATGAAAAGTATCACTACAATGAGAACGTCTACAAGAACGTGTCTAATTGTGTCAAGTCTGGTGAGTTGATACCCCAAATTGGGAGTGGTCTGCCACCTGAGACTTTCCTTGCTTCAAAGAGCAAAATGCTTAAAAGAAGTTCAATGGAATATGACTTAAGAGGATATTTGGCATGAACGGTTAGGGCATGTGAATTATAAATCTATCCAAAGATTGATTAATTTGAATCTAATCCCGAAATGCAAAATAAACAAAAAATAAATGTGAGACATGCGTACAAGCAAAACTCACGAAAACTCCATCACCTCGTGTCGAACGAACCACCGAACCTCTAGGTCTAATACACACAGATCTGTGCGACTTAAAGTTCGTACAAACTAGAGGAGGTAAAAAGTATTTTGTAACCTTCATAGATGATTGTACAAAATACTGCTACGTATACTTACTACGTAGTAAAGATGAAGTCTTGGAAAAATTCAAAGAATACAAGATCGAAGTTGAAAATCAACTCGAAAAAACTATTAAAATAGTTAGAAGTGATAGAGAAGGTGAATACGATGGACCTTTTAATGCCTTCTGTCAAGAAAAAGGCATTATACATCAGACCACTGCTCCCTACTCACCAGAATAACGGAGTTGCGAAACGAAAAAACCGAACTCTGAAAGAAATGATGAATGCAATGTTGCAGGAATCTGGGCTACCCCAGAATCTGTGGGGGGGAAGCGATTCCCGCCACAAACTATATTCTCAACAAAATACCGCACAAAATAACTGACAACACGCCATATCAACTCTGGAAAGGTAATGTACCTTCGTACAAATACTTGAAAGTGTGGGGGTGCCTAGCAAAAGTCGCAGTACCACCTCCTAAAAAGGTCTCAATTGGCCCTAAAACCGTTGATTGTATTTTCATTGGATATGCACACAACAGTAGTGCTTATCGGTTTCTGGTTCACAAATCAGACATACCGGATATCCATGTAAATACAATAATGGAATCAAGGAACGCGTCATTCTTTGAACATATCTTTCCGTGCAAGGATAGACAAAGTCTAAAACGTACTCGGGAAGAGAAAAACACTACCACCTCTATAAATGAGGCTAGTACGTCTGACATTTCAGTAACCGAAGCAGACGAAGAAACTGAACCTAGACGAAGCAAAAGAGCTCATAAGGAAAAATCTTTCGGTTCTGACTTCATGATGGTCTTTCTCACAGAGAACGAACCAAGAACATTTACTGAAGCTATGACTATACCTGACACACCTTTTTGGAAGGAAGCTGTCTACAGTGAGTTCGACTCCATTCAGCAAAATCATACATATGAAATAACTGATTTACCTGAAGGGTTTAAACCACTAGGGTGTAAATGGATTTTCAAAACAAAATTGAAGACTGATGGCTCAATTGATAAGTACAAGGCCAGACTTGTGGTGCAAGGATTCCGACAAAAAGAAGGTCTGGATTTCTTTGACACCTATTCTCCAGTAACGAGAATAACTTCAACTCGAATGCTAATTGGGATTGCAGCCTTAAGAAATTTGGAAATCCATCAAATGGATGTTAAAACTGCTTTTCTAAATGGTGAATTAGAAGAGGAGATATATATGAAACAACCCGAAGGATTTGTAGTCCCAGGACAAGAACACAAAGTCTGTAGACTTGTGAAGTCATTATACGGACTTAAACAAGCTCCAAAACAATGGCATGAAAAATTTGACAACACAATGATGTCAAATGGCTTCAGCATCAACGAATGTGATAAATGCATCTACATAAAAACCACTCCTAGTGGGTATATATTACTATGCTTGTACGTAGATGACTTGCTAATTATTGGTAGCAATAAGGACATTATCCAACAAACTAAGAAAATGCTTAGTGGAAAGTTTGACATGAAAGACATGGGTCTAGCAGATGTCATTCTTAGGATTAAAATCACAAGGACTTCCGACGAAATCATTCTGTCTCAAGCTCACTATGCTGAAAAAATACTTGAACGGTTTAAAAACTATTCAAATGGGACTGCAAAAACTCCAGTCGACTCTCAACTTCACTTGACTAAAAATTCAGGTGAAACTGTGTCATAAGTGGATTATGCACGGGTAATTGGTAGTCTTATGTACTTAACCAATTGTACTAGATCCGATCTAGCACATGCGGTAAACGTACTAAGTCGCTACACAAGTAATCCAGATCACAAACACTGGAAAACCATAACTAGAGTACTAAACTATGTACGATACACTTTAATTTACTCTACGTTTAGTTGTTACAGAACCACATGTTTTGTGTATAAGATTCGATTTCTACCAACAACTAATGTCCAATCATTGGATAATCTTCTTAAACATGTGAATGGTTTCTCGTTTGTAAACTTTGGTGAGATTCCATAAGGAAAATTAAACTCTGACTTTTTGATTGGTAAATATTTTTACCTATATTTTTTACTTTACAAACAATTTATTCTACATAATATATGTGACTAATATTAAAACTAGTCTCAAACAGATATCTCCTTATCTCGAACCAGCCAGATACAATGAACCACAATTAAAACTGTCACAAGCTCTCTGCCTTAGATGGTTTCTAACGCTGGAATGAATACGACGTCGACTGCGGGTAATGGGGGTGGAAAATTTATCATGAAGTACGCCATTGTAGCTACATAATTGGTGATATACCTAAGAAGGGCATTGTCATAGTTGTCTAGCTTCTAATAGAGAGAATAAACACTACAAGAAAACATGTCAAAATACCACGGAATTTCCCACGGATATTTTGGTTGGAAATATTTCTCACCGATTTCCCACCGATTTTCCAACGTTTAGTAATTCGGTGGGAAAATGGTTGCTTATTTGCAACCGAAAATATCGATCGAAATTCCGTGGGAAATTTGCGACCGATTAGCAACCAAATAAAAACCGTTGGGAAATTCGTGGGAAATCTGTCGCAAATTTCCCACGGAATATTTTCCTCGGAAATCATTAGATATTTTTTGGGAGCGTATGAGATATTTTTTGGAGTTAAAAAACTGTGGGAAATCCGTGGAAAATTCGTGGGAAATCAGTGGGAAATCCGTGGGAGCGCCTGAGATATTTTTTGTATATAAATCACTCTTCCTTTCTCACTTTGATCTGTAACAAAAGAAAAACTTCGAAAAATGGAATCAAATAGCAGTAATTTTCGATTGTGGATGTATAACGTTCGTGTCGATTCTAGTACCGGGCTGATTACGAAGGAGTTTGAGAAGGGTTTGATTGAGTTCATGGGATTTGCCACAAACCAGGACACGTGCCGAAAAACCGGTAAGATGTTATGCCCATGTCCTTCGTGTGATAATAATAAGTTTATTATCGTAGACAAAGTGTGGAACCACTTGTATAGGCGAGGATTTAGGCCAAATTACATAATTTGGTATAATCACGGGGAAGTTGATTCAGTGAATTTGGCTAGTACGAGGGCTCCTGTGACTGATAGGGTAGAGGAACCTAGATTTACAATGGAACCTAGAGATACGGTACAAATGGTTAATGATGCGTTTCGTGAGAATATGCCCTCATTTATGGAAGAAGGCAATAGAGTAGAGGAACCAAATTTAGAAGCGAGGAGATATTTTGATATGTTAGACGCATCTAAGCAACCAATATATGATGGTTTTAAAGAAGGTCATTCTCCTCTGTCTGTTGCAACCCGATTGATGACCATAAAGACAGATTTTAATTTGGCGGAGGATTGTGTTGATGCAATTGCTGATTTTGTGAAAGACTTGTTACCACAAGATAATTTGTGCCCAGCGTCCTACTACGAGGTCCTACTACGAGGTAGACAAACTTGTTGCTGGTATGGGTTTGCCTTTTCAGATGATCGACGTGTGCATCGACAATTGTATGATCTACTGGGGAGCGAACGCAAATTACTTGTCATGCCTGTTTTGTGGCAAACCTCGGTTTCAGATGACCACTGGGAGAGTTCGAGTTCCGTATAAGCGTATGTGGTATTTGCCGTTAGCAGATAGGCTGAAAAGATTGTATATGTCTGAGCGAACAGCGGGAGCTATGAGATGGCATGCAGAGCATTCAAATGAAGAAGACGATGCAGATGCAACCCAAGATGCCACTCAAGAGTAGATTTCAATTTTGGTTTTTGTATGTTTTGTTTAACATTTTAGGTGTGTATTTGTTTTTTTAAACTTACATTTTATGTATGAAAACTGTTTTTATGTTAAATTTTACGTTTTTAAATTTGATTTTTAATTTTTAATTTTTCAATTTATAAAATAATATTATTATAATATTAAAATTTTGTTTTAAATTTTATGCGAAATGGTGGGAAATTCGTGGGAAAAAATTTAAAGTGTGGTGGGAAAATCGTGGGAAATAGTGGTGGGAAAACCGTGGGAAATAGTGGTGGAAAAACCGTAGGAAAAAATGGTTGGAAAACCGTGGGAATATATGGTGGGAAAACGGTGGGAAAAAATGGTGGGGAAATCGTCGGAACATTCGCGACCAATTTCCCACCGATATTTCCCACCATTTTAGCAACGAATATTTCGGTGGGAAATTTCCCACCATTTTCCCACCATTTTTGAATTTGCAATGATCGATGTCCCACCGTTTATTTCCGTGGGAAAATCGTTGAGAATAGGGTTTTTCCACCAATTTCCCACCGATATTTCCGTGGCAATTTGATATGTTTTCTTGTAGTGAAAGGTATCTTGGAAGATCTTTGATATTTGACATTTTCACACTTAGATTCTTAACCTTTGTTGGCAACTTTGATGTAAACGGAGACTTGGTTAATAATCCCATCGAAAAACATTCCAGTATTCTTGCAAAGTTTCTCTTTTTGATATTACAGATTTTGAGTAATTGATCGACTAGACATCGAATATAGATCAAAAAGTTCTAGATATTGATGCATTTTCATTGTCTACTGATATGCTCAAATTAATACCTTATAAGTACTAAAGCAGTCGTTGTAGTATATGTAGGGGTCGAACACAAGAACTCAAGAAAGTCACACAATATATTATATAGACTCGAATTAAGCTAAACCAAACAATGTAATTAAATGCGAGTGCGTAAATTAAACAAGTTGTAAGTCAATTGGAAAGAAGATAGGATCAGGGTATTTCTCAGGAATTCAATGAATGTAGATAAACTAACTAACATGATTCAGATTTAGCGCGGTTTTTGAACTCAAATCACTAAAGTATAGCTAACCAACTCTCGTTGCGAAAACTATCTAAGTCTAAATCCTAGAATTTCAAATCTGTTTGCGAATCCTAAAGTCTAAACTAGCTTTTAGTTCAAGTTTGATTTGTTCACAAAACAACTAAACCAAATCTCTTTGCGAATAGTTATTTTGCTCACCCTAAGTTCTATCAGGTAATTAATCGCACTCTCGTGCCCAATCAATTATCCTAAGATCTAAGTTCCAGATTCGTCAACCTAAAATTAGCTATGAGAACAACTTATTGTGAAAAACTAATTCAGATGGTGAATCCTAATTAACTAATTAACCTAACATTCAGAGAAAATCCTTATGAGAACCCTGAACCTAACAAGGGATCTACTCAGACATGGAGATTGAAACAAGCAACATGATTAAATAGATCATCAAATCAAATAAATAGAAGAGAGTAAAACAAGGGTTCAAAATCTTCTCTCAGGCGAACAGAGTTTCAGACTTGTCTCCCTCCAAAGCTCTCTCACAAAAAAACTCAAGTAAAATAAAGTTTAATTAGAACGTCCTAGCCAAAGTGGCTTAAAAACCTAACTTAAACTCCTAAAATACGTTTTGGGCTAAATTGTAAATAATAAAGTCTTCTGTGCAATTTTGCAATTCTTCAACTCTTCATAAAAGTTGCGACTCGTGTCGTGCTGCAGTGAGTATCGACCGATACTAGTAAGTATCGATCGATACTGAGGCTTCAAATCGGGTACTCAGCTACACGAACTTCTGCTTTGCTCCAAAATGCTCTAGAAAGCTCTAATATCCCAAATTATGTTACAAACGTGCTAAAACCTGTAAAAGACTCTAAAACACTACAAAATAATAGAAAGTCTCTATAAAACGGACTTATATCATGGCTTAAAAGGGGTAAAAACCATGATATATCAACTCCCCCAGACTTAGCCTTTGCTTGCCCTCAAGCAAATATAAGACTAAACCAGAGAAAGAGGTTTGAAAACACGGAGACTCACCTGTTCTTGGAACGTTGCAATGACCATTTTCCCAAGCACCCAAATGTCACCTAACCAGTTCCAAATCTAACCACCATGTACTTCTCCGTAGACATTCGCAGCTTCACAGACTCCACACATTATTTCACAACATTATCCATCCAAGCCTTCATCGCCAGTTTCATCGGAGGTGGTGTACTTCTGGCTTTGATAAAGAGTGCCTTGATCTCTTCCTCAGTTTCTCTGCAATTTCGGAAGTAATACTCCAAAGGACGGTTTTCAAAAGCTTCTTCAAAAGATATAGTGTGGGGAATCCTCCTGACCATCTTCTCAAAAGCGAGCAACTTCTCCGCAGTAATAGGGTTCATGAGATGTCTAGGTGGTCGAGGGTATGGTACCTTAGGCTTGTAAACCCTTTCTAGCGTCACATCAGGTGTCTTTTCGACTGCAGGGTCAGTGTCGATCAATACAGGGTGGGTATCGATCGACACACGAGGGCTTGAGATGTCCCGTGAAAGTATCTGCACTGGTGTTGATCGACACTGGCTGGTGTCGGTCGATGCTTGTTGTTTCGAAACGTCTTTGGCAGATCCTTGGACGCGTATCGACCGATGCTGGGTGGTATCGATCGATACTAGGGCGATTTCGGGAGCCTCATCGTCGTCATCTTCAGCAAGATCGACGAGATTCTTTGCAGTTAGGCCAATTTTCACTCCTGGATCAACCTCTTCATCACTTCTTAAGGTGATTGCATTGACGTGTTCATTCTGTGCATGAACCATCTTTCCCTTGACAGCTGCTGCAGTCTGAGCGACCTGAGTTTCCAGCCTCTTCTGATGAATGCTAAGAGCTTCAATTTTCCCATTCAGATCCGTGTACATAGCATCCATCTTCCCATTAAAGTCTGCTGTCATCTTCAGCTGTCCCTCAAGAATCTGTTCAAGCATAGATTCAACCTTGCTTCCAGGATTTTTGGGTGGGTGAGGTGGGTATTGATACCTTTGACTTTGAAATCCAGCACCACCAATGTAGTTAACACCTTTCACTTCATCCTCATCAGCAAAGTGAACATCTTTCTGATATTCTCATAGTTTACTTGTTTTAGCATGCATTCTACTTAGTGTTTTGAGTCACATGCATGCATAATCATTGTTTTCCTTAGTGTTTTGGTCTAAATTAGATTCTAGCTAGGTTGCATTAAGTCCTAGTGAGTCTTGCATCATTTGGAATGTTTTATAGGTGCTTGGAGTCATTTTGGAGAAGTTTGGAGTAATGGAGCATAAGAGAAGGAAGGGGTCATCCGAACCGTCCAAAAGAACCTTCCGAACGAAGGCTCTCTGATCCGAATTAGCCTCAAAGGTGTTCATAAAAGTTGTAGAAGGATGAGTTATCTTTCTACCGGATTTTGAATCAAGTGATTCGGACGAGTGGTTTGGAAGATATGGCCGATTTTCTAAGGAATCTCTGTCTGGCCGCCGAAAAAAAGAATGGACTTTCCAGAAGACTGTACCGACCGGTTCTGGGTCCGTATGCTGGATCGGTATCAGCACAGGAGGAAACACCAACCCAGATCAGCTCGGCATGAAGGCACATGAAGATTAGTACCGACCCATTCTGGGTCGGTACTATGGCTCGGTACTAATCTCTCTAAGTCCAGTTTGATCCAGACCCGACGTGCCTGAAAGACCTTACTAAACGAAGGGTTTCCATTCCGAATTAGCCTCGACAGTATTCATAAAAGTTGTAGGGGAGTGAGTTAGCTTGCCAGAGGAGTTGAAAGCAGGTCGTTCGGATGTCAGGTTCAGGAGTTATGGCTGATTTACTAAGTGTATGTCCATCTGTGCCGACCCATTTCCAAGCGGTACAAATGATCGGCATGACATCAGGGATTTGTACCGACCCATTTGTACCGACCCAGGACTGGTCGGTACAAATCTCTCCAACCAAGCTTCACTTCCATGCCGGCCAAATTCCACCCGACGTGCATCGTTACAACAATACCGACCCGTCCTTAAGCGCTATGGCATGCTCGGCATCGATCCTCAAAGTTCAGTACCGACCTGTCCTAGTGCGGTACAATTGCTCGGTACTGGGGCAAAGATTAGTATCGACCTGCCCTAACTCGGTACACTTGGTCGGTACAAAACCACTTCCTAATCCGTCCTCGTGAAGCCAGCCGAAGTGACTCAAAGATCAGGCTGAATGAAGAACTTACACTCGGATTTAGCTTCGGAAGTATTCATAGAAGTTGTAGATGATTGAGTTATCTGCCTTCTGGAGGTGGTTGCATGTCATTCTGATCCGTGGCTAGAAATATATATCAGATTTATCAGAGACATGTCTGTCTGACGTCCAAACGAGTGCTGCTCCCAATACGACTTCTGAAAGATCAACCCATACGAAGGGTTTTCAATCCGATTCAGCATCTACGTTCTTCATTAAAGTAGTAGATATATGAGTTAGCTGTTGCCTGGAGGTGGTTTCAGGCCATTTGGATACGTGGTTCAAGAGATATGGCGAGTTTACCAAGTGTAAGTAGACCAGTACCGACCGACTCCCGTGCGGCACACTCCGATCGGTATGACACCAGGGACTTGTGCCGATCCACTGTACCGACCCAGGACTGGTCGGTACAGACCACCAAAATCAGCCAAAAACCAGTTTTGGCCGGGTCAACACCTGGTTTGTTCCGGGTTGACCCGGTTCGCCCTTTTTGCTTTAAATACTCTTGAAACCTAATTTTTGTAGGAAGCTTTCTTCTTTCTAGAGTTGGGTTTTATCCCAAACTCTTCCTATGATGATTTTGGATGGATCTTCATCATTCATGCCACTCTAGTGAAGGATTCTTCAACCTTATCTTTTATTTAATGCATCTTCTTTATCTTTATTTCTTTTTCTCTTTTGTTCTTCATGTTTAGACTTTAGGGTTTTTGTTGGATTTTGGTTTGCTTGATTTTTATGGGTTGATGATTGATTTGTGATGCTTATATTCTAAATCATTGTTTTCCTTTCTTTCTAAGTGATCTTAATGCTAGATTGGGCTTGAGAGAGTCAATCTAGATCTTTGGGAATTTCACACCCACAAGGTGTTTGATGAAATTCCCCAAAGAACTTAGGAAGAGATAAACATTCTTAACCTATGAGAGTAGTTGCTTAAAGTGTTTATTGGTTAATTTGAATATTGATCTTAATGCTTGCTAATCATTTCATCACAAATGAGAATTTGATCTTGATTTAGTGATTAGCAAAGTGATTAGTGCATTGAGAGAGGATTAGTCATAATTAGTGATTTTAACCTAAGGAATAGCATAGATTGTGTGTATTAGCATCGTTAGTCAATTGTCTTGATGGTTAGATGATGATGAATTAAGTTGATCCTTGTTAGGTCCTTCACATAGGTTAGCTTTTAATGCTAGATTTAGATTGAGAGATCAAGTCTAGAACTAAGGCATTTCACGCCCGAGAGGTGTTCGATGAAATGCTTGAACCAAGCCTTTTGTGAGCTTTTCACATCCTTGCCAATGAGAGTTGATGTCAAGGGTGATTAGTGAACTAATTGGGATTGTTTATTAATGCTCATTGATTATCTAATTGGAAACGAGAGTTTATGTCAATTAGGTGATTAGTGCCATGAGAATGGATTAGTCATATTTATGAATCTCATGTTCTAGGATAGTGTTTAATGCAATCTTTGTCATCATTCTTTGATTGTTAATCATTCATTTGATAGTTTATTCCATGATCCAACACTTATATCTTTTGTTTTCTTTCTTGCATTTTATTTTCTTAATCTAAAAACATAAAAACCCAAAACAATTGCTCTAGCTTAAGTCATTTCTTGCATTCCTAGTGTGTTGTTCTTTGTGCCTCCTTGGATTGATCCTCTTGTACTACAATGATATGAGTAGACTTGAGTAATTGATTAAGACTCCAAAAAAGTCTATCATCACTTTCTTCGTCTTACCCATCAGGAGATTGTGCACTGAATCCAGCTTGGCTTGAACCTCAGCAATCTGCGATCCATTCAAATTCCCAGCCTGCTTCTTCCGCTCAAAGTCTGCATTCTTGGTGCTATTGCTAGACGCCAAGTTCTCAATCAGCACATAAGCATCTTCGGGATACATGGTGTTGAAATCCCCATTATTCATAGCGTCCAGAGCCATCTGATACCTCCAATCAATCCCTCTAAAGAAAATACCCAGCAACTGAACCTTAGTTAACCTGTGATGTGGACAATCCCTCTGATATGATATGAATCTGATCCAAGCAGCCTTAAATGCCTCAGTTGGTCCTTGAGAAAATTGGGAGATCTTGTTCCTAAGCTCCTCGGATCTCGCATCATCATAGAAATTATTGAGGAAGGCATTCTTAGTCTCCTCCCAAGTAGTCAGTGATCCAGGAGGCAACTGCTTCAGCTAGTAAGCTGCTTCCCCACCAAGAGAGTATGGGAAAAGCTTACAGAGGAGGTAATCATTGGACACTCCATTGTACTTGATGCTAGTGACCAAGTCCTCAAACCTCTCAATATGATCCATGGGGAACTCATGAGGAAGACCATGAAAAGGATGCTGACCCACAAGAGTGAAGTATGCAGGTTTCAGCTCAAAGTCATTCCTCTGAAAAGCAGGTGGGCGAATCGATGATCGATTGGCATAGAACTGATCAGGCCTGTTGTACTCACCAATCGTCCTACCACGGTCAACCACAACATTCCTAACATTCACAACAGCTGGAGGGACAATGATGTTTCCATCTCCATCAAGTCGTTGCCCCCTCTCATTGCACAAATGACCCTCTTAGTCTCTCAAAGTTCTAGCATCATCACGAACCAAAATCACTGGATTGTTCATCTCTGCTGGCGTCTTTGCTTTCCTGTTTGTGCGTTCCAAAAGTGCTAGTTCTTCAAGGGAAAGATTAACTAGCTGAGTGCTCTTGTTTCTTATGGTTTCACAATTAAGCATACACCTGAAACACAAAAGTCAAAGCACGTAAGTAACAAAAGTAAAAAAAATTACGACGAGTATCGACCGATACCACTAGGGTGTCGATCGATACTCTACGATTTAGATAAAATTCTTAGCTAAAATCTAATGGCAAAATTGAGTCCCTGGCAACGGCGCCAAATTTGATATGCTCAAATTAATACCCTATAAGTACTAAAGCAGTCGTTGTAGTATATGTAAGGGTCGAACACAAGAACTCAAGAAAGTCACACAATAGATTATATAGACTCGAATTAAGCTAAACCAAACAATGTAATTAAATACGAGTGCGTAAATTAAACAAGTTGTAAGTCAATTGGAAAGAAGATAGGCTCATGGTATTTCTCAAGAATTCAATGAATGTAGATAAACTAACTAACATGATTCAGATTTAGCGCGGTTCTTGAACTCAAATCACTAAATTATAGCTAACCAACTCTCGTTGCGAAAACTATCTAAGTCTAAATCCTAGAATTCCAAATCTCTTTGCGAATCCTAAAGTCTAAACCAGCTTTTAGTTCAAGTTTGATTTGTTCACAAAACAACTAAACCAAATCTCTTTGCGAATAGTTATTTTGCTCACCCTAGGTCCTGTCAGGTAATTAATCGCACTCTCGT
>PKMM01031110.1:826996-842809 GCA_002933915.1 Eutrema heterophyllum | reverse complement strand
TTCCGTAATTTCTTAAACGTTTGTCATTTTTTAAATGTTTTAAATTGGCTAATCAAAATAACATTTTCACATTAAATATAAATAAATCTTCTTTCCAATAAAACATCCACAAATGAATTAATTACTATATTCAAAAAAATAATTATCTTTAAAGTATTGAGTGAATGATTTGTAGTAATGAGTTGTCGTCGTCCTCATTAATATTTTACCCTGCCCGAAAAAAACAATGAGTAGTTATTACTTATTATTAAATTAAAATTTGCCATACTATTTTCCGTAATTTATTCAGCCCAAATAGCGTAATTTATTTTCCCTAATTACTACATTTGCTTCTGCCTCGTTTTGAATGAATGGTTTTGTCATTCCTCCATTTTGTGGAATCCTACATTTGCTTATCGTTTACCTTCTTTGCAGGTGAATGGTCAAGATATTTTGTGGTGAATGGGCAAGGTTAAGGACACGTACGTATAGTCTAATTCAAATTCCAAAAAAAATTGTTTGTACATAAAACTTTTGCTTTAGAATTTACCAATTAATTACAAGACTATATAGAGTACATAGTTGTCTGAAATAGTACATAGAATTTGTCGACATCAAACTAGACATGTGGAACTCGGTACTCCCAGTTTGAATTTCCGAACCGTTTTAGGTATTCAGGCTGTTGACAAAAATAAAAAACTAAACATGTGCAACTTTGGTGCAGTGAAAGTGAAAGTTGAATGGTTTGATAGTCTTGAAAGTATATAGTAAATAATCTATAGATTAGATTATATATATAACTGGAAGAACTACTAGTAAATAAACAAGACAATCCCATATTTTCATAAAGAAGAGCTTATTTACTTTTGGGATAATTGGAAAAAGATGATACCTTTACTATATCTTTGTGAATCTAAAAATATGTTATAAGTCCTACTTGTTGCTCGTTTTCCACTCTAAAAAGGCGTTTTGGTATCAATGGATTATACTGTTTTGAATTTCATATTTTCATCATTTTCTTTGTGTTTACCTTGCTCTTCTTTGTGTTTATGTCACATAAAATCCTAGCAAATCTTGTTCACAATAGGTATTTTAGAGTGTACTTGTTATAATTTTTTGTCTTTTTTATTTATTTAGGTGTTTGAGAGTGGATTGGATCAATAGAGTTGCATAGAACTTGAAGTAAGATGGAGAATACACTTTTGAATCTAAACAATTGGAAGGAAAATGTTGAGGCAGTCCAAATCGTCTGGAAGATCATATCAGAAGAAAGCCTTTCCTTTTAAAGATGAAGTTCAACTTTGGATACAACATAGTAAATTGACTTAATTATTTCACTTTTGCGATGGTTTCAAGTCATTCTAACCAGCGGATCAGACGATCGATTTAGTGAAGATAAGTCTGAGATTAAGGGTATAGCGGAATCAACATTAGTATTTTTTTTTTTTTTTCTTTTTCCAGTTCTCATGTTCCTTCTCATCGCCAACATCATATAAATAAGGAAAGTTTGAGTTTCTGAATAATAAATTACAAAAACATAAACAAGAAAAAGATTTCACAAATTTCTTTAACCTTTTAACTAGAGCGGACTTTTTTTGTTGAATGTAACAACTTAATGTCAGCTTGTGTTTGATTAAATAACTTTTTGTATAAGAGGAACATATATTTCTCAAAGAAAGCTAAAACAATAGACAAGTAACCCCATGTTAGGTTATTCGGCTCAAACTCATTCTGCTTCAACAGCCTGGCTCGAGGATTTGAAAACCCAAACCTTCACCTGTTGTTTAGCATAGCCGTGACTGAGACATGTCAAAGAAAAAGCTATGAATCCAAATGTCTATTGTCTTTAGCATTGGATTATCTTGTATGGCTTTCCTCGTAGACTGTTGTTTCTTATATTTCCCGGCCGGACACTTCATATGCGCTTCCTCTTGTTTCCAAACTAAATCCTGATCTCGTCGTTTCATCTCTGATTTAGGGTTTCTTTTGTCTCTGTGTTGACAGCAAACATCGTTGTATTCAAATTTAGAGACTTGTAATTTTTTGCCGGATGATTTCCTCTTGAAATATGGTCACTGCTTACTACTAAAGATGTCTTGAATTGTTGAACACGAGTGTTTGGTCTAAATGATGGTATTATCTTTGGAGGTTGTTTGATAAACTGCGAATATTTGAGATTTTTGGGGTTTGTAGTTCAATGAGGTTTGCGTTACGGTTCTAGACAAAGACGAGCTTAGCATTATTGCCTTAGAGCTAGAGCTTGTGTACATGTTGATTGCTTATGGCACTTAAACTCGAAAATACAAAGCAAGTGACAATCACAAAGCAGCACTCTCAAGTCTCAAGCCAAACCATACTTCGTAATTTTCATAATTTAAAAAATGTTTGCCAAGAAAAAATCTCCTTACATAATTTTCAGATCAAACTGAGCAAAGAAAACAGAGAAAAAACAAAAAAAAAACTTTGTTTCACTTTTTGTGTTGCCTCAATAAGTAATAATAAAAAAAACAGCCGATGATTTTACACCTCTTCTCAGTTACAATCCTATAGGAAGGTAAGTGCAATCTCCAAAATGCCATTTTTTTTTACATGAAATCATCATCGTCCATCGCGTCATAAGGACCCGCAACAAGATCATCGTCAGGCTTATCCACCTGCAGTTGTTTCTTCTTGCCTAAGAAACACAGTTTAACAACAAAAATACCATTATGAAATGTCACAAGTCTATAAATCAAAGAGAAACCGCGATATAAGGGCGAAACAAGAAAAAGAGTGAATGTGTGTACCTGTCTTCTTTTTGCCAGCAGCCTCTTTCTCTGCCTTCAGTTTTTCGTTTGCTATTGCTGTAATGGACGAAGCAACATCTTTAACATCTGCTGCTTTCATATTGGCCACAGATTGTCTCATCACTGCTTTGAGTAGCCCAATATAGTGAAAACTTTTCTGCGAAACAGAAAATATAGTTATAACGCGGGCGGCCAATTGGTCTTTATCTGATATTTGGCCAAATAGAAATAAGCCACAAAGCGATAGGAAAAAAAGTATACCTCATATGGTATTAGTCTATGAGAAATCAACTCAGCATATTCCAAGAAATCGCTTTCAGACTTGGGAATAAACATATCGACGCTCTTTTCTTCAGTCTTTGCTCCAAAGACGCTCTTTTCTTCAGTCTTTGCTCCAAAGAGTTCAGCAGTTGCCTGGTAATCAGCTTCCTCCACAAGCCTAAGATAAGAAGAATATTAACAATAAGTAGAACCATTAGAAAACGATGCTTCTTACGGTATAAGAAAACGATTATATTTTCCCGTTGAACCAAGAAACCAATACAGAACCAACAGAAGAAGCATATATAAGTGTGAAATAACTCTAAAACTCTACCTCTGCATGCGAAGTTTTGGAGCTTCAACAGTTTTACCCTTCTTTTCAACAACTTTCTTTGGCGCTTTACTACAGGTGGCTACAGATAAAAAACAAAGATTGTTATTGAAAGAAAACATACTTCAAGCCAACATTTTTTAGAATCATGTAGAAGAGTTGCAGACCTAAACCGAGGAAAACTTTTACAAAAAGTAAGTGATCTTGAATGGAATCTTTATTCCTAAATCCAACTAAAAGTTATCTCAATTGACGCTGGATAGAATTCATACAAGCTTCAGAATCTTTTTTTGTTGATGATCATTCAAACGAGTACTAAACAATAGTTTATGATAACAACTGTTTGGTTGATATTTAAGGCAGACAAGGAATGCATTGCATTAACAACATTGTGAATTCATCAGTTAATTCAAATAAATCCAATATCACACAAAGATAATCTTACATAAAATGCACATCAACTTGAAAGTAAGATTTTTCTTAGTAAACAATGAAAATGGAAATTATAATGTACATCCTCCTTATAAGACCGAGGGACCTGAAGTTCGTATCCCGCATTCTCCAATCTCCCATTTTTTGTTGGAACTCACCTCTGCTTCACTGGTGAATTTTTTGCTGAATTCGAATTCAAAGACTAATTCACTGGAACTCACCTCTGCTTCAAATTCGAATATGTACAGATGCTCCTTTACACTTACACTTAGCAATGGATTGATGATAAGTTCTCCACCGTTGCCAAGATTAATTTCGGATATGCGATGCTCCTTTACACTTACACTTGGAGATTGTTTGATGCGAAGTGCACCGTTGTGAACATTGATGCCACAATCTAAATCCATAAAACTCTTATTTCCACCCTTATTAGCAGGCAGAAAGGCGCAAGCCTTAAATCTCAAGGATATAGGAAAATGTGTATCAGTTCCATTCAAATTCACTGAGATGGAACTCCCAGTGTTTCGGTAAGTGAAGTATGTAGGCACTTTTTCTCCGGGTAAGATTGCATAGTGACGAATCGATGTCTTGATGATAAGGTCTCTTGCTTCTTGATTCAGTTTGAAGCAGTTGATAAAGAAGAGATCAACAAACACTCTATTGTGAAAAGAGCAATCTAGTGTCTCTAGTGACTCACAATTTTTTGCATGCAGGATTTTTAAGGAGTTTGGAAGCTCTGGGAGCGAAACCAGCTTTGTGCATCCCTCGAGCACAAGTGTAACTAGACCAGACATTCCCTTGACCCATGGAGCAAGTTCTTGTATTCTTGCATTGCTCACGTGCAGCTCCATGATGTAGTTAAAAGCATGCGGAAATTCCGCAAGGTTTTCACAGTATTGCATTTCCAAGTCCTCAAGACAAGACCATGACCTGAATGACGAAGGAACTTCTTCTACTGCAGTTCCACAAATCCAGAAAGACTTAATTTTTGTGGAAATCTCAGGAAAGGTTTTCAACGATGAGCAGTCAGTGAGATCAAGTTTATCGAGAGATTCCATGTTGATGTTGATCGGAAGGGCCTCTAGCTTTGAGCAACCTCTCAAAACCAAGTACGACAAATTATGAAGATTTTCAATCGAAGATGGGAGCTCCACCAGACTTGAGCAGTAAGAAAGATCCAATTCCTTGAGATTAATAACATTCCCAATAGAAGATGGGAGATCCACCAGACTTGAACAATCAGAAAGATCCAACACCTCGAGATTAATAACATATCCAATAGAAGATGGGAGCTCAACTAGACTTGAACAACATGTGAGACCCAATCTCTGAAGATTAGTGATATTCCCAATAGAAGATGGGAGCTCAACTAGACTTGAACAACGGCTGAGATTCAATATTTGAAGATTAGTGACATTCCCAATAGAAGATGGGAGCTCAACTAGACTTGAACAACGGCTGAGATCCAATATTTGAAGATTAGTGACATTCCCAATAGAAAATGGGAGCTTCACTATACTTGAGCAACCACTAAGATTCAACTCCTTGAGATAAATAACATTTCCAATAGAAGATGAGAGTTTCACCAGACTTGAGCAATCACTGAGATTTAATTTCTGAAGATTAGTGGCAGTTGAGAGATCAGGAAGTTCCTTCAGATTTTTGGAGTAACTCAAATCCATCCACTTGAGTTTTTTAATCGTCTGTACAGAGAAACAAATACGTTGATACACTTAGTAGTGAACTCATCAAAGAATAAAACTGAAGTATATACAAAGTTTTAGAGAACAAAAATTACTTACTTTAATTCCTTCCCATAATTTCTCAAGCCTGCTACGAGTCATGTTTAGTTCGACGAGGAAATTCGGATTGAAATTAGAAGGCAGACATGTCATCGGAAAATATTCCCAATGCAGCAATCTAACTTTTGGAGGTAGATAGTTTGGGCTTGTCTGTAAGGCATAGTTATGTATGTGGCCAATATAATCACTGCGTGTTCTTAAGAATTGGAGACTAGACATTCTTTCAAAGGCTCCCTCACTTATTTTCAACTCATCCTCGATCTCATTAAACTTGAGATCTATGCCTATAACTCTTTCACTACCCTGAAAAAGAATCCAAAGACACATAATTAAAAATCGTTAGTTATCAAATTTTGTAAGGTCTAAGGAGCAACACGTAGTGAAGGATAATGTGAAAACTTACTAGTGTATCATTATTTAGTACTTGGCATATATCTCCAGCATTAACCAAAAACTGACGCTGCCCAGGGTCATGAATGGCTTGTCTACCAACAATTTCTCTACCCAAACGTGCTAGTAAATCATGCATCTCTACCAACAATTCCCAGCCGCTGATAGATATTAGAGATTTCTCAGCTAACACCTGAAGACCTTGACTCACATTAGAGAAACTCTTTGCTAGATGTTCTTCGACTTTCTCAATCCTTTCATTGTTGAAAAAACATGCTATATAAAGAAATAAAGCTTTATCTTCAGCACGTAAGGCATTGTAACTGAACTCTAAGACACTTTCCATTTCTCCGTCAAGGCTAGCCCTTAACCTTGGTAGTTCATTTCTCCACTCCTGCTCGGACCTTCCTTTCAAATAAGATCCCATAACCCTTAGTCCCAAGGGGAGCCTACCAGCAAGTCTTGTAACTTTCCGAGCAAGCATCTCGAAACCATCATATGGAGACTTTTGACCAAAAGCGTACATGCAGAAGATTTCAAGAGCCTCATCATCAGGTGGGAAACCCACCTCGTAAATATGGTCAATCCCGTGTGCTTTCAAAAGTTGTATATCCTGTGTTGTGATGATAATCCGACTTCCAGGACCAAACCACCGAGTTTCTTTCGCCATAGCATCTAGTTGCACCAAATGGTCCACATCATCAAGAACCACAAGCACTCTCTTGTCTTTTAACCTGTCTTGCGCAACTCCTAAATGTTTAATCTTGATGTCCTCCTGGTTGAATAATTTGGACATGAACTCTTTCTGTAGTTGCAGCTTCGCGCTGTACTCATCGTAATAAGGTCTTGGACATCGTCTTTTGATATTCTCCATGAGGACACTAAGTTGGAACTGGCTAGAATGTTTGTTAAATAGAACTCTGGCGATGGTGCTTTTACCAATTCCAGATGGACCCCAAATCCCTATCATCCTTGCTTCATCGGAGCCTTGGAGTAAGAACGGTTCCATGTTTTCTGTATGAGTTCGCATCCCAACGAAACCGTCGAAATCACTTGATGGCGCTTTATTATTAAGCTCGTTTGAAACGTCCATGGCAATCTTTTCGATCATAGCCGCTTCATTATCCCTAACAAGAGGAAAGATGGAGTACGTTCGTTCAATAGTCCATGAAAAATCCACATACACATTTGTTCAACTTGACTAAAAATTAATATGTATTGATAAGGGAGCACTATATATCGAATAAAAATTGTCTTAGGCTTGTAAGTTTCGTTTTACTTTTTACAAGTTCACCAAAAGCACAACATTCAAATTATATGATTTTTGGCTGGATATTGTATATGTATAGCGTATATTTCACCAAAATTTTAAAATTCTCAGGGTTTATAAAATTTTAGAAAGAAAAGTAACTCTTTGACTTTTAAGAACTCTTCATAAAATTTAATACTCTTGTATATTATATTTTGATGTGTTTGAAAAGATTAAGAGCAAGCAGATCTCAAGAGAACAAACCAATTGTTTGAATGGTAACCAGCGATTGTGGCCACCTTCTCCAGAGCTTGTCTCCATCTCCCAATATCCTCCTTACTTTTACCGGCACAAGTTTTTTTAAAAACCTTCCCAAAATCTCCGGTCAGCTTCTTTACATCAGATGGATCTACTCTATAGAAAATGGCCATCACAATTTGACCCAACTCTTCCCTGCACTTCATAATCTCCACCAATTCGTCAAGACACCATTTTGAAGAAGCATAGTTCTTAGAGAGCAAGATGATTGCAATCTTAGATCCTCTAATCGCCCGTATGAGTTCAGGACCGATGGATTCTCCTCTCTTGATCCCATTATCATCGAACGGTGTGATTCCCTTTCTTCCAAACTCCTTCTTAATATGACTGAGGAAGTCTCCGCGGACATCTTCCCCGCGGAAGCTTGGAAAAACTTCGTGTGTCCAGTTGTGAGACGAATAAGATGGAGGAACCGATGAAGGAGACGACAAAGATGGAGGAACTGATGAAGGAGATAAAGAAGAAGAAGAAGAATCGATTTCTTTGTTTTCTTGATGGGATCTGATTTTTCTAAAAATCATGAAGAAGCATATTGCAGCAGCAAGAATGGTAATGAAAAAAGAAGAATCCATTTGTGCGGTGGAGAGAGGATCAAGGAGCTTGCTAGAGAGATATTTGGAGAAAGAATGGAACAAAGAGCTTGATTTCTTTGTTTTCTTTGAATATCACAAAACGTTGACTTTATTGCCTGATTGAGATTTGTGGAAAACTTCATCAGACTATTAAATTCAACGAAGCTTCATCCTCAGCTTCAACTCCTTTGCCAAGAAAATTCAATATCCATTAGAAACTAAACAAATCACAAAATACTAAATCTTAAAATTTCGGAAATCCATTCAGATCGATCGATGCATATTTGACTGATATTTATATCTATACATTTTAAAAATATAAATTAATCATCAGACTATTAAATTGAAAAAAAATAATAAGAACTAAAAAGTTAAGAATGAAATTTTACATGAATATTGCATTTTATTCTTAATTATTATATTTTTTTTTCATAATCTTTTAAGGTGAAATTTTTTAAATAAATGAGCGGATCGGTTATCCTATCAAATATCCATAATAGATATCTAAACATTAGATATCCATAATAGATCTCTATAATATTATTTAAAAAGACATTTTTGAAAATAAACTTTGTTTTGTAAGTTATTACATATTATGCCATTATAAATAAGAAAAGATAATTGAAATAGGAAATGATATAATTGTCTTTTACAATTAGTGATGAGAATAGGGAAAGTATTTATATATCATTAAAGAGGTTATTTACTATTTAGTTTCTTAATTATTTTTGATATTATATATTTTTAAATAATAATCAATCCATATATATTCAAAGAAAAAAATATATTCAAAATCTTGCTATAATTTATTATATTTTATTTGAATATATATCAAAATAAAGTTGAAATTTTTGTTACTAATTTTATAAAAAAATTAGACACAAGAAAATTGATTTTTTTAAAGAGGTCGTGAACTAACCACAACAAAACTATAATAATTAAACGGTACATATTAGAGTTATGTTTTCAAGATTATAGGTTTTGCGGGTTAACCCGAATAATATTTTAGTCAACTGCAAAACGGGTTAAATAGACAAATTATTCCATTTGACAACTCTATCTATAATCATGAGTTAGACATATTATAAAATTGAAATAAAAATAATTTTTTTAAAATTTCAAAACAATTTCTTTAAAAAAATTACCCCGCGCTATAATTAGCGCGAGTTAAGTCCTAGTATCTAAACATTGTTCTAGCGTAGATACGAATCGAAAATATGTAGATCCAAAAAACATAAAATAAAATAAATCATGGATACCACCCAAAAAAAGAGAAAAAAAAAAACATATATATTCTCCGGATCAACCCCGAAAAAAACGAAGACCAAGTCTCATGGGCCACGTCATAAATCGAACCGGCCCAAAATCAGTTACTTATGATCCAGTAAACAACTTCAAGTGAATCGATGTGAATCTCAATGCTTGGTCCATTTTAGAACATCCTTGGATCAGAGGCGGAGAAGCGCCGGACAAGCCTATTGATAGCGCTGTGTTATCTCGTATGAAGCAATTCCGAGCAATGAACAAGCTTAAGAAGCTAGCTCTTAAGGTAAATGTAGGAGATTTTAATCCTGATTTCAGTCTGTTCACCTCTCTGTTTTGTGATTTACAGAGTATTCACTTGATGCTTGTTGATTTTGCAGATAAGAGATTTAAGAAGAAAAAAAACGACGTTAGTCATAAGCGCATTGCTTATCTGACTTATCCTGGGCTGCTTCAAATCACTTGGGCCTCAGCAGATTATTCATGGCCCATTACATACCCAAAGTCCACCTGCCCATTAAGAGAATCGCATCTCATAGTAAAACCATAAACTTCTCTTCTGCAAGTACGCATTCTCTTCCATTTTTCCTAGCTAATCATGGGTTGTGTTTCTGATTTTGTTTTGCAGGTTATTGCAGAGAGTCTCTCGGAAGAGGAAATTAAAGGTCTTAAAACCATGTTTGCGAATATGGATACCGATCAAAGTGGCACAATCACTTACGAAGAACTGAAAACCGGGCTGGCTAAACTCGGCTCTAAACTCTCTGAAGCTGAAGTTAAGCAACTCAAGGAAGCTGTTAGTATTGCCATCCCCTTCGCCCTGCTTCTATTCTTTTCATATTCTTCTCTAAAAAGACAAAAAAAAGTCTGAGAAGAGAAGCCTTAATATATTATCTGTTTCAGGCTGATGTAGATGGAAATGGAACAATCGACTACATCGAATTTATCTCAGCAACGATGCATAGATACAGATTGGACCGCGATGAGCATTTATTCAAAGCCTTCCAATACTTTGACAAAGACAACAGCGGGTAAGTTTGATCCCTTGAGGAACAGCAAAAATATAGATTTGGAGGTATTAACAATGTGGATTTGCTTAACACAGGTTTATCACAATGGATGAGTTGGGGTCAGCCATGAAAGAGTATGGTATGGGAGATGAAGCTAGCATCAAAGAAATCATAGCAGAAGTCGATACAGATAATGTAAGTTTTATCTCCTACAACATAGCATCAAAGAAGTTATGAGCAGCAAGACTTAAGCCAACATTGACATTATAAATTTATGTTTTCTTGATATCATTCTCATCAACATCCTCGTCATCCCGGTTACTTTTCAGTTCAACTTTCGCGGATCCTCGGCCTCTGAAATCAGAACTAATCTTTTGCATATCCAGGGGAAGAAAAATACAAGAGCTACAAAAAATTAAAGTATTCAAACACACACACACATGTATTAAACAATGCTTAATATACAAATCTTACCCCAATCATCCATATTTTCTGCCAATTATCTAGAACAAGTACGAGCTGCAATCTGAATCAAACTGAAAACCTGCAGAAGCAGATCGTCACAAAAAAAAATTCAGTACGTCTTCTCAGAACAAAAGGAGATCCTCAGGCAAGCAAGAAACAGAAGTTTCATCATCTCATTAAGATGCCAGAAAATCCAACAGACGTAAGGACTATTTGATCACAAACAGTAAATTTCAAGACTCTGACTTTAAAGAATTGCTTAATTTAGGAAGGATCCAGATTTTAGATATCATCATGCAAGCTAGTGAAAGATGAAGGGGAAGCAATCAAACAGCGATATCTAGAACATTCTCTCTCTCTCTTGAGTTTTCTAGAACATTCTCAGAGAAAAAAAAATACTTTCGAGTAGAAGCCCTCGAGTGTCTTGAGATTTGTTAGATTCTATATATATATAGTTTAAACATGAACTTAAAATCTCTAGTATTATTTTTATTCGAGTTAAAATTTTAATCCACAAGCGATAATTTTATTTGTTTTTATCTTTAATGTTTTTTATATAAAAATATATTTATGGCATGACATGTATGATTCAAAATTAATAATTTTAGCTATCTAAATCTTATGACTCATTTTGTAAACTTTGTTCTTATGTGAATTTATATTACTACACAACCAATCTATATATTTATGATTGTTAAAATGGGATAACCCATTTTTTTAATCTACCACGAATTAGCCCATTACCTTGGATCTTTTGACAAACCAACCCGCAAAAGATGGCGATTATAAATACATAACTCTAACCGAAGGCTTGCGTTGATCCTTCTTGTTCTTCGTCACCTCGTATTGCTTCTGATTGTCCAGACCGGAGCAATTTTTGAGGTTCTACACCGGATTCACCGGTTCTCACATCTCCGAAGTCTCGCGACGAGCCTTATGGCTCATTGTTATCTCGCGTTACTTCAGATGTTCTGGATCGTGCAGATCATCTGCCGATTTTGTCGTTTTCTCTCGGTTGTTCCGCAGATCGTTCTACAGCTGCTTCAATGGTGATTGCTCACAAGGTTGGGCGTTGCGCTGGTAAAGCAAGCTTGTATGCTTGGAACTCATCAATTCTCGAAGATTTTTCTTTAGTTTTAGTTGATCTGCGATTCCGTTATGCGATTGTGCTTGTATTATGATTGATTTTGAGATGGATTTATATTCATCGTTTCTTGGTTTCATTGAGTTTATTGCTTCACCAGATGAATCTCTTGTCGATGACAAGTTCTTTGGAGAAAATCCATGGTTGAATTTGAAGTTGGAGCTTATATTCATCTACGGATCTCTTCCACNATCACATGTTGGTGATGTTGTGTAACACTAATTAAACCCGGTTGTAATAATATGTTTAAGTTATTCTTAATAAAAGTAAAGGTTTTGCTAGTTGTGTTCATAGTTCTTATTATCTTTGGTCTCCAGTCTTTTCACCAAAACCTTGTTCTAGTTACTGCAATTCTTTGAAGTTTTTTCCAAAGATTTCAGGAATATTTTCAAACTATGAATTTCAAATATCAATTTCAGAAAGAAAGAATAACTAAAATAACTTTCAAAAGTGTCGGTTTTACTAGAATAACTATGTCCCAATTTCTTAAAACTAAACTAACATTCAAAAGTTGCCAAAAGACATTCCAGTATGATTTTTTCGTTTTAATAACGAAAATGTCATTTTGATTTCTTTTTTTTTAAATTTAATAAATTATAAAACTTTTTAAAAAAAATTTGTTTATTTTGTCTCTCTCACTCACAATCAATATTTTTTTTTTCTCTCTCTTTCTCTCTTCTTCCTCTTATCTCTCTCTCTCTCCTTCTTCTTCCTCTTCTTATTTCTCTTCCCTAAATCCGTCACCGGCGTAAGTCCCTAGTCCCCGCCGCCGGTCAACCCTCCTCCTTCTAACCCTTACCTCCTCCTCCAAAGTCGCCGCCCCAAAATCGCCAATAAAAAACTCTCCACCGCCACGTTCCACCATATCTGCTCCACCGCCGCCTTCCACCAGATCTGCTCCACCACCGTCTCCACCATATCTGCTCCACTGTCACCTTCCACCAGATCAGCTCCACCGCCCCTTCCACCATATCTGCTCTGCCGCCGAACACGGAATTCCTCGTGCTCGTTAAACTTCAGAACAGTGTTATCATCAGATTAATCGTTTTTTGGTTGATATGCTGCTTCATGAGGTACACCCACCACTTGTTCGACGAAATTCCGCTAATAATGGTAGATTTATTGGTAGATTTTTATTAATGGTATATTTATTTTTCAAATGGTGGCAGATTTGTTGTCAAATGATGGAAGATTTATTGTTGTATTGACTTTCAAATGAATCTTGGTTTAATACGTAATGGTAGACTTGTTTAATACGTAATGGTAGACTAGTTTAAAACGTTATGGTATACTTGTTTAATCTGTTATGGTATACTTGTTTAATCCGTTATGGTAGATTTGTTTAATCCGTTCTGGTAGAGTTGTTTAATCCGTTATGGTAGACTTGTTTAATTCGTTTTGCGACATGTATATGGGCGTCGCGAACTCGGACCAGTCTCCAGCCATATTTATGGCATCTGAATTTTTTGGTGACGCTTCTGAAATGTCAGGTCACTAATCCCTTTGATATTGCATGACGGAAGAGTTATTTTCAATTGATGGTAGATTTAGTTTCATTTGGTTTATTTTCAATTGATGGTGTTAAATTAATGGTATCTCCTAGAGGTTCATGGGTTTCACGACGGCGGCCGAGTCTCCGGCGACATTTTTGTCTTCAATTCAACGTATTCTTCTACGAGTATAATTAATGAGAGATTTGGATATGGTAGACTTGATTAAAAATGCGTGTGTAGATTTGTTTTTATTTGAATGGTGGCAGATTTGTTTACTTGGTGGTAGATTTAATTTTAGGGTTTGGTATATTTATTTGAATGGTGGCAGATTTACTTGTAAGGTTTGGTAAAATTGTTTTTGAAATGATGGTAGACTTGCTTTAGAATTGATGGTAGATTTTGTTTTTGAATTTGTATAAGTGATACTTGGATTTTAAATGATGGTATATTTGCTTTTGAATTGATGATTGTAAGACAGTCCCTGACGATATTCAAAAAGGGCTTGACGAAATCAATGACAAAACCAATCACTTTATTTACTTTCATATTTGCTTAGTATGTATAACCAAAATGAATGAGATTTTAACCAAAAAAACATGAACCAACCCAACAATATGAAAGAAATTAAAATATGTATTCATTATATATATCAAAAAAGAAAACAAACAAGCAGAAGTTCAAAAAAAAATTACAAAGCTCATATGTCATCTCAGACACGGACCTACCTCTTATGTTGCTTTGACTTGATGGTTAATTGATTCCAGAAACATCATTATCTCCATTTCCCTTGCACTAACCACCAATATCTCCATTTACCTGGCACTAACCACCAATATCAAGCGATCGCCTAACAAATATTCAAATATTCTAGCCTATGGTTTGATGCAGATAAAAACACTAGTACAACTTTTGATATGTCATTGACATCGTAGTACTTGACAACTCCATTGACATATAAGTTAAGCTTGCAATGTAATATGAAATGAAAGGTTAACCCCAGGTGGCCCACTGATCGGCGTCACTATCGCCACAATCGTGCTTGAACTCTGAAACCGATCGATGTTATTCATCTACCTTGCCCAGAAGACCCACCACACGCTCATCTCTCCAGAGAGAATTCTTCTCTGCAACAATCAAAAAGAAAATAATCCCATTAGCAATAGAGAAGATAATAAACCTTCGGAATCATTTCTTTGGCTCTTAACCTTATGACGCAGCTTGTGGTTTAAGAAGAGGGGTTTTAGCATAGGAAGAGAATAAGAGAACGAAGAGATTCTTAGAGGCGGGCCTTGAGATTCTAATGCCTCGGGTAAAGAATCCGTCCGGACTAGGGGCTTTATCCGGGTGAAAACTAGGCGTGACTTTTCGGAGAAGATGAACACCGACGGAGCGGCGGAAGGATAGGAGAAGCTCCATTGATGGCTGAAAACGCACCGAACCTAAACGCTTACGGATAACGCCAGAGGCAAACGTAGCGTTTTTGGTTCTTCACAAAGAAATTGTTTTCGTGGATTTACATGTTTGGGTTTTTATCCGATAAAGCCCAATAAGTAATAATTAAGAAAAACTTGTAAAACGCAGCGTTCTTTGTGCATTGCGATTAGTACGTATTATTTGATCACTAGGTGCCCTACGTGCGGGTTTTTTGTATCAGTTTTTTTTTATAAATTAATTAGGACCAATATATACACTGAAATTTGATTCCATATATAATGATATCTATATGTAAATTTTAAATACGTTATGGTCAAAAAACAAATTTTACCCACAAAAACCAAGACAATGAAACGAATTTGTTCAAATGGCTTGAAAATATGGTATGTTGGTTGGAAAATGTTACCAAAGTATTATTTGCATTGTTAAAATGTCACACTTTTTGTTGGAAATATTGTTAATTTGAAAACTTTTTTTGTAGAATTTGAATGGTAAAAAATAAAAAGCTAATGGAATTTATGGTAATCATTAAATAAAAAATAAAATTGGTGTTTCAAGCTTCAATCTATAGAATTTGGCAAGAAAGAAACGGGCGACGCCACAAACAACCCAACAAATCTCCAGCAACTCTCTCAAATGTGATCGAAAGAGACGTCCACCAACGTCTTATATCTTTGTACCAAGATCAACCAAATGAAGAAATGAAGTTGGTTCTCCGTTGGGAAGAGTTAAGACGTCAAATTTGAAAATTGTTTCACCTTAATCCCTTTCTTTATAGTTTTGTAATTTCAATTTTCCTTGCAATTTGGAAACTTCCTTAATTCGGAAATCTCTGTACCTCTGTACAAATCCAGTTTGTTGATGAATAAATTTTAACATTTCAA